>PVKN010020717.1:0-15795 GCA_004027915.1 Capromys pilorides
TACAAAAATGATAGGATGTCAAGAAGGATCTATAATAACACCATTTTTTTATTTCACTTCAAAGACTTGGCAATTTCTGATCCATGTGACATTCACACTCCTTCAGGGTCAAACAACATCTTGCAGCCTTCATAAAATGATTAAATATTTTAAACAGCTCCTGCTTATACCTCCATTGCCCCCCGAGACTGATACTGTTATCGTTTTTGTCAAAGCCAGTTTCCATCTGCATTTGTCATTCCTGCTTGCATTTATGAGTTATCAATCGCCACGTCAAAATGCAAAATAACTGATGTTCTTTGGGCGGTATTGGATGGTCTATCTGGGGCTTTTAATCAATGCTGATTTTTATTTTCCATACCCATACATAAATCTTTACCATTCTGGGCCACATATAATGCCTTTGTACAAAACGCAGTGACAGAAGCAGTAGTTATATTATCAAACATTATACCTTGGGGCTAACTGAGTACCAAGGGCTTTCAAAAAGGAACACTGGGAATTACTGTGCAGGAGACATGACCGCAGTGGAGAATATAAGGAATTGGTTGTTGCCATTTATAAATCAACATCCTGCTAGCTAATCCTTCTCACTTAAATACGGTTTGAATTCTTTCCCCATCCCCCATAACTAAGTCATTTTTTAAAAGGCAAAGTTTGCATAATCTGCACAAATAATAATCAGCTGTGTTTCCTGATTTCTTCAACTTCTCCCCAGGGGCATAAATTAAAATGGCCGCTTGGAACTTATTCAGAAACAGCTTCTTTTTAACCTACACTGGAAATTTCCATGTTATGTTTCACCCCTCATTGCTCTTAAGAGAGAACTTGCTTTGCTCTTTAGCAGAGCATTTGCCTAACTGAACAATAATCTCTGTAGAAATCATTCAGGACTTTCATGGCCAGTGGATCCCAGGGCATGCTGGTACCCAAAGCCTTGGGAAAGCATATAGTCACTTTTGAAGTAGAGCAAGGAAATATTAATAAACTTAGGTGTGTAGCCAGTGAGACACAGATATCCAAACGTATTCACAAGCTTCCTCAAAGGATGGAAACACTAAAATCAGCTCTTCAGAGTGCTCTGCTTGCAGTCAGCTTGCTTCTGCCTGGACCCCACTGTAAACTAATTGGCCTCTGCTCCCACTTAACCCCCGCCCCTCATCTCAAACAGCGTAACGGCCTTCAATCAATTCTGTCCGTAGCCTAGCCAGTCTGCAAGATCTGCAGTAGGGAGGTGCTCTGGCTTAATGATTTCTCTGGGAATTGCCACAGAAATCAAGAACGCAAAAGATTGCTGGCAAAACAAACTGCTTTGTAGAAGGCACCTTAGTTGTAAAGACATCTCTAAACATTTGAAAAAGAAAATCAAATAGCAAAGTGAAAAGCTCTGTTGAGGGATGCATGGCCAAACTAAAATGAGAAACTCAGGCACACTAAGCTAGAATAGCATCTGAAAGGCAGTTTTCAAAAGACAGCTTCCAAGTAGCTAATTCAGAATAGTACCAGTTTGATGAAAATGGCTTTCTGTACTGTGTTTCAAGAGGCAATATGTTCTGTATTGAATTCAAGTGCTCACAGCTTAAAAAAATCAGTGAGTATCCAGCCTCATTTTGGCAACTTGTATGTTCAATAAACAGCGTGTGATAACTTCAACATTCATTTATCTTAACACTGCGAGATTCAGTCACTCACTGATCAGAAACTCCCAGCACCCTTGCAGTTTCACAGAAGGCTAAAGCAGTGCATCTTCGGAATAGCCATGTGAAGTCATGAAGTCTAGGGTCTTGATGCCTGAGGACAGCCTAGCACGCTTAGGGTGTTTCTTCTTCTGTCCTTTGAACAATCTACATAGTTGTTTGAGCCCAGAGATGCAAAAGGAGGCCAACTATATACATACGGTGCCTGCTCTGTGTCAGGTGGGGTGCGAGGTCAGGGATCTCTACTGTCACAGCACTTGCTGGTAACTGTGCCACTGCTGTGCACCTGGTTATATTCACAAGGCCTCAATTCTTGGTGGCAAGGCCCACTTTGTTCATTCTTTAGGGATATTTATGAAACTCAGCACAGGGTCAGGGCCACAAAACACTCTAAAAATATGTCACTGAGAATTTCACTGGGTTATCTTACATGGAAATCACTTTGCCACCACTGGTTGTACTGTTTTGGCTGACTTGTGGCAATTTTTAATTTTTTTAAACCTGCTTCTCACTCATTGATGGCAGGTAAGCTGGGGCCGTGGCCTCCAAGGGAGCAGAGAGGCACAGTACTAAGGGAGATGCTATAGTCCTTAGGGAGCTAAACACAGGGTGGAGGGATTTGAAGCCCTCTAGACACTATTCCTGAGATGACTGAATCCTGAGACAGTGATGGGGGATGTTGAATTGCTGCAAAATTTAGTTGGCTCCTTTTTCCTTTTTTTTTTAAACTGTGTGATTATTTGAATATGGATTGGTTCCAAGCTCAATGTTCAATCTTTCCACGTAGTGCTAGAAAGAATCTGAAAATATACTCATATCTATGATTGCGCTTCTCAACCACAGACAGCTTTACCCCTACCTACAAAGGGACGGTGGCAATGTTAGGAGGTGTCTTCTGCATGGTGAGAGTGAGATTCTTCACTATGTTTGTTGGGAAGAGGCCACAGATGTAGCTAAATATCCTACAATGTGCTGGATGGGCACCATTGCAAAGGATTATCTAGCTCCAAATGCCAACAGTGCTGAGGTTGGGAAGTCCTGATTAACATGGGAAAACTCCCCAAGTGCATATAGGCATGGGGAAAAAAAGAAGATGAAAAAAGAAAAATGAAATTGTTAATAATATGGATTTATATGTTCTAGCCAGTATAAGAGAAGACAGTATGTGTCCTTTTTCTACTCAATAAGAATAGACAAATGTCTATTAGTACATTATTTTTAAACCTGGATTTTTTTTTTTATCATTGAAGCACATACTCTAGAAACACTGTTTCTATAAGGGTATGGAAATAGTTACAGTTATGACATATTTAAATAGCTAAATTACACTTACATTGAGAAGACTTGCTTTGAAAAAAGTAGTGTTTTTCATATTTATTTTAAATTTGGGATGAATTACAGCCAAATTCAGTTAAATTTAATTTTTGGATTCAAGAGAAATTACACATGATGACTGTTTTGTCTTGTCATAACAGCATATGTGTCAATATTTCTGGGTGAAATCAAAGAGAAATTCCAAATGATAATTTTGCAAATCATTCCAAAATAGACAGCACTAAGAGTTTTGGCAAAGGATCAATGCTGTCTCTGTCTATAATGTTGGGATAAATCCTTTTTGTTTACAAAATGTATGGATCCCTTATGCTGTCACAAACAATCTGGACAGTGTTTGGATCTCTTGGATCTGACAGACCTTTGGTGCCCCAAAAATGTCTCCCTGACTAATGCAGCGGCCTTGACTGAGTTAGTTTAAGTGGCCTGTCCCTTTATTTTCTCTTCTTAAAATAGGATTAATAATGTAAACACTTACCTCATCGGTTGTTGCAGAGATTTGTGGATTGTGTAAATCCAGTACTGAGGAAGCATTGACTTATAATAATGTTTTTTGTTTTTTGTATTTTAGGGAAAGGTCTACAGGGTGTTCAAGGTCTCACTACTAGATCAGACTCGTAGTGATCTGCCTGCTTATAGCCTCCTAAGAGCTGAGATTACAGGCATATGCAGCCTAAATTGCTGTCTTAGCGTGCCCCAGTGTGGCAGGTCTGGGCATCAAACCCCTGGCCCCTGTGCCTGCTTGCAGATGCTTTAATCTGCTGAGCTATTTGGCTGGCCCTCATTATGTTATTAATACTATTACCTTGATTATTATAGTAACAAAGTTGTACAATGTTCTCAGCCCAAGTATGTTAGTGCCTGAAGCTGGTGAAATGAACACCACAAACTGGGTGGCATAAGACAACAAAGATTTATTTCCTCACACTTTGGAGGCAGGAAGTCTGAGGTCCAGGTGGGGCCAAGGCCAGCCTCTGAGTCTTGGGGAATCTGCTCCATGTGTCACTCCCAGCTTTCCAGATTTCCACCAATCCTTAGCCTTGTTGGCCTCCAGCTGCTGCTGTCCAGTCTTTGCCTTCATGGCCAACTGGACTTCTCCTGTGTGCTTGTCTTTCTCCTCTTCTTTCCAAAGGTGTCAAGCCCACTCCATCTTCATTGACTATAATGTCATCTTCCCTTGATTGCTTCAGCCAAAATCCTCTTCCCAAGTAAAATCACATTCTCAGCATGGGATTTAAGAGGTAGACATAATTTGGGGGGAAAACAATATAAACTCAATACCAAGCATTGAAATAAAACCCTGAAAAATCAGTATTGTTGAGCTTAAGTTGAAACTAGAAGCAAACCATATTATGTCTAGGTGTCATAGCATGGTTGCTGTCATATGGAGCCATGAAGAAACAAGTTGGAGAGCCACAATGCATAGAGGACAAAAAGAAACACCAGGCTGGAACATGGGGTGGAGCTCGTCAGCTGCACCGATGTAGTCTGTTGATTAAGAGACACACATCTGGGAACATAGTCTCCTGTCCATCTGCAGGAGGTACTGTAAAAATTTACAAAACATCATGACGGTGACACATTTCTCAGCTGTCATGCATGTCCTGCACGGTGAACTGTGGGAAGATGGCTGCATTTTAGGACGTGAGTGATGTGCTTGGAAGTGCAGCCTCTCTCATTTTGGGGGCAGTGGCATTCCTGCACAAAAGCTTACCCTACCCTGACTGCTGCCACAGGGTTTACTAGTTTGCATATTAGGTTGCTGGTACAGATGTAACATATGAAGCCAATGTTACATTGTTACTTAGACCTCATCTCAAGCGTATTACAGGTTGACTGTGTCTTACCAAAATTCGTACATCGAAGTCCTAATCTTAGTGCCTTATTTGAAGATTGTAACTATAATGTGGAGATAAAAGTCTTTCAGAGGTTTCAAATTAAAATAAGGTCATTAAGGAGGTTTCCAGTCTAGCATGACTAGCCCACTTATAAGAGAGGAATTTTAGCTACATACACAACAGAGAGAACATATATGAAGGTGAAGACAGAGGTCAGGAGATTTCTTCTATAAGCCAAGGAACAACAAATGTTGAAAACTACTACCAGCAACCCAGTCAGCACCTAGATATTAGCCTTCTGGTCTCTATGACTTGGAAACAACACACATTTTTGTTATTAAAGCCATGCAGGATGTGGTAGGGCAGACTTCACAGTGTAAGTTTTATGGGACTTCAAGGAGAGAATAAGTATGTTGTGGTAGCAGGGACCCCGGAATCAATTCATCTTCCAGTGCTTGATGCACTATGTCTTCAAACAACATTCACTCATCCTTATTTCAATTCCAGGGTCCCTCAGGTTATCCTATTTGTTTTAGAAGTCTCATTATTGGAACAATTTTTCCTTCCTTACAAAGTTCTTCTTCTTGAAGTCATAGTTCTGCCCTCCAAAAGCATATAGAATCATTTCTTCTTCTCCCTGGCTATTCTTTGGCAACTTGAAAATAGGAATTAAGTCTCCAAGTCTTCCCTGACTAAGTGTCTATGGATTTAGAATTTGCTCCACATACGAAGATCCACCAGACTGTGATTGTTGGCAATGGGATGCACCAACTGGCCCTTTGGTGTGCTAACCCCTGCCACAGGGGCATCAGCTGTGCCTTCCCCAGGCCAGGCATGCCTCACCTTGCTCTGGGTTGCCTGGAAGGTTATGTTCTGATTTTGTTCTATGAATCTGCAGTGTGTATTGGGAAATTTGTCTTTTCTGATACAAATCTCCAAGAGATTTTAGAATTTTAGAGACAGGTTGTTAGCTAAGAAGGAGTTTCTTCCAGGAGAACAAGTCTCCTCTGTGTATGAGAACACAGTTTTACCTTCAAGACAAAACACTGGAAATAATAGAAGCTGTTTTTTCCTATTTACAGAAGGACCTATCTGTTGGGAGATGGACACTAACACTGTTTGCCCTGCACACCTTTATAGCAAGAAGCTGGTGAAGATGTTGATCTTAATTCCAGTGTGCAAATACAGTTCTTAGCTCATGTAGGATCAGAATGTTGTCTTTCTCCTGATATTTGCTATTATGACAGAGGCTGTGGCCCAATGTTCAATCATACTAAAGGTTAGTTCAGCTTCATATACAATAAACAAAAGAGATGGAAAGGGAGTCTTCTCTAGGAACTTATTATTTCCTGAAAGGTGAGACTTTTGGCCCTATTCCCTCTTTTCTTCCTGTCCTCTTCTTGATCCATTCCTGGCCCCATAAAAGATCTTATTTAGAAACATGGGCAAAGACAGCTCGCCTCTGTGGGGACTAGCCCTCATGGTTCCTGGCAGCTAATCTGGCACACCTACTAGCTTTCTTATAGCTGATAATGGTGTTTTGTGGTGCTTCATCCTGTGTGCATGGTTGTCCCTCAGTCAATCCCAATACATACCTTTGCCTAGTGTTGGCTAAGAGTGCCAAATGCCAGTTCTTCAGATAATAATTTCTCTGACAAACCAATGACATTACTTCTTGTCTTGACCTAAGACATGAATCATGTTCTGATGGCTCATGCCACGAGATGTAAAAACACAGACTCTCAGAGGAAATATCAGTCAAAAAGGTATTTTCAGCCACAGGTAAAATAATTGTTACAGTTATAGCTACTATACAATGACAGTTACAAATGTTCATTTGGGCAAATTGCCA
This sequence comes from Capromys pilorides, assembly GCA_004027915.1. Classification (NCBI taxonomy): domain Eukaryota; kingdom Metazoa; phylum Chordata; class Mammalia; order Rodentia; family Capromyidae; genus Capromys; species Capromys pilorides. Next base: position 6,720 of record PVKN010020717.1, read on the forward strand.
AGAACAATGTCCCAATCTCAACCTCCATATGAACAGAACTATTCTGAATGAGGTCAAATTTAGTCTTATGGTTAAAGCTGACTGCTTCCTGGTGGAAAGGCCCCTGACCCTTGGCCCTTTGGTTTAACTTTTCTTCTCTGTCTTCCAGGTTTCTTTTCCTGCCACTCTCACACCCATTCACCACATCTTGGCTGGACAGCCTTAGCCACGACCAGGCAAAGCTCACTGCCTTCATCTTCTTGTCCATTTCATCCTACATGTACCTGTCAGGATGATCTTCCAAAAGTGCTATGCTCATCGTCTGAATCCCCCGCTCAGGAGAGCTCAGAAGCTCTCTTTCTTCAACTCACTTCCCTTCACCTCTGACCTTGCTTTTCTTTGACCCAAAAAGTTTGCTCTACTACTGCTGGCCATGTTGTCTATGATCTGCCTGGCTCTTGCTGGCTGCCTTGGGATACATTAGATTTACCCAGAAGTGAAACACCGTGGACCACTGAGCCAGCCTGCGAAGCCTTCAGGAGCAGCCTGAAGGGCTGTGGGAGAGAAGCTTCCTACAGGCCTGAGTCAGAGGGTGCAGAGGGAGAAGGCACTCTGCCACTTCCGACTGCTGCTCTAAGAAAGGAAGACTTTAAGAATCCAGGATCTTTATGTGATGTGCCTGTGGGGCATGAGATGTGCTACCTCACCTTTCTCATTCTGAACAATGTAAAAAGTTTTGAGCTTATCATGAAATAAATGGAAATAATGAAAGTGAAAGCAGCAAGCAGTGAACTGCAAGCAACAGATATACAAAGAAAGTTTACTGAATGATAGACTCTTTTGTATAACCAACTCTGCTAGATCCCATGACTTCTATGGCCCGTGGTCACCTACCCTTAGCATTTTCAAAATATTATTTCTCCCAATCACCTCTCTTCTAGTTTGTTTATGGTAACCATCCCTACTTCATCTCCTTTGCTGTGCATGGCCCTAGGTAATGTCTTGTCCATTTCAACACATTCTAAGGTTTCTCTGCTCTGTATTGTTACTCATCATTTATGTTCCAAAAGCACTGCCTTTCTAAAATATGAATATGTTACAACATTGGTAGATAGCTGCAATTTTATTCTAAAATATCTGCTGCTACTTTTTAAAAAAATACTTATTTATTTGATATGGGGTCTCACTATGCTGTTCATACTCATAGTGATCACCCTGTCTCAGCCTCCCCAGCACTGGGATTACAGGTATGTGGTTTCAGGGCTGGCACATCATATCTGGGATTTCAGAGCCAGCACAGCACGCAATACCAGGGGTCAAAGCCAGGTCTTAGTGCTTGCCAGGCAGGTGCTTAGACTGCTGAGGTATCTCCACAGCCCTATGCTGCTGCTTATTAAGACTTGCTTTTGTTTGTTTCTCTAGTTGGACAGATGAATTATGCACCATCTTATGATGCATTAAGTAACTTGCTTCCTTAACTGTCTCCATAGGAAATATTCAAAATAGATGGATCTGTTACTTTTTTCCATTACTGGGTGGTATTCTATTGAAAGTGAGTGTACCACAAAGAGTAGTAACTCAGTGATCAGCTTGCTTTTCTATGTAGCAATCTATCCTTAGGCTAATAAGTTCAAGCAGTAACTTATCACTTGCCTCTTGAATTTATGTTCAGCACTGTGGATTCGACTCAACTAGGATGTTCCTCTGATTTTAGCTGTGTTCATTCCAGCATTCACTGTTCCCGCCAGGCTGACCAAGGTTGGCTGATCTGGGTTGACCTTAGATGATGTGGCCAGTGTCTCATTCATGTGCCACTCATCCTCTAGCAGGTCAGTACAAGCTGGTTCACATATCGGTCGAGCAGAGTCTAGATGTGGGGGTGCAAGTCCTCTGGAACTCAGAGCTTGTGTGCTGTCATGTCTGGTGTGTTTTATGGGTCAGAGTAAGGCACTGCCCACCCAAATTTAGGGGATGTCCCCTTCCTCATCTATGTCAGGGATTTCAAGATTTTCTTCAAAGACCTCTGAAGTAAATATTTTGGGAAGTCTTTGTCATGATTGCTAGCTTCCACCCTCGCAGATGGCCACACAAATGGACATGTTCCAGCAGTGCGCTTTACAAAGATCCCTGGGAGGCTTTCTTGGTCCCCAGATTCAGCTCACTGACCACTGATCTATTTCAAGTCTAGACCGATGCTTCATTTTCTTTCTGGAAAGCTGTGTAATGAGGCTTTGGCAGCAAAAACCTCAATATCAGATCTCATTTTTCTCAGTATTGAAGGACCTCTTTCTTGGATTTTGTAGACTGTGTCAGCCACAAAGTGGCAGATCTGACTGCTATCCCAGCTCATGTCCACTTCCTGGTGGAGCCTGCCGTGTTCCTCTATTGCCCAAATGTGTGGGACTCTTGAGACCAAGTATCTTCCGCCTTCTAAGAGCTGATGTGGCATCTTCCTGAAAATTAGCTTTGGGACACACACAGCTTCGCAAGATATCATCACAAAGAACGCTATAAATAAAAGAATTTATGAGCATCATTAAATTGAATCCTCTCTTTGCTCTAAAGCAAGGCTGCCTTCCTACGTTCTAGAAGGACAGAAGAGCATTGAGGAGCTGGCTGTGACAAGCTAATGAAAAGCAAAACTGAATACAAAGTCTGCTATTGAGCGTAGCGTGTGCCGGTGTTTACCCAGGTCTGTGTCTGTCATGCACAGATCTCTTCTGAGAATGGCACAGACTGTTCTGCATTTGGTTTCCAGAATCAGCAAATTATATTGGCAGAACAAAGCTGTCATATTTGGTGGGATTTTGTTACATCCATTATTTTACTTAAGTTTAGACATCTATTTGCAAAATCAGATCCTACTTTAAAAAATTGCCGTGTTTTGCAACATTAAACAAAATGACAAGCTGGGAAAAAAGTTGATTAGTAAGCAATGCATTGAGGAAAACATTTCTTTAGGTTTAGAAATAAAGATTTAAGTTAATGAATGCAGTCACCTTTCTTATAAACAGAAATGGTGTTTGAAATTTGGGACAAACATTTTTGATGCTACAGTTCTTGGTCATCCTTGAGGGCCAGACTGTTAACCTCTCATATTCATACTAATATTAGTATGATGTTTACATTGAAGTTGGGTACAGTTGTAGCTACCACTATGAACAAGCAAGTGGCAGACAAACTTTGGCTCATCCCTGATGATCTGTATCCCAGAATGAGTCCTGTGATGTCAGCTGGAGATGAAGTCACCTTCCAGGGGACTGAGTTCTAAGTCTCTGGCTTAGGGGATGGCTTGACCCATGGTGAAGACCCCCAAGTGACAAACATTCAAAACAAACATTCAAAATACTTCCTATTTTAAATTTTCACTTCTTTCCAAGATAGTGGTAAAGTATAACGGTGCTGTGTCATGGTAGGGGACATTCAGCCACCCAGGTACAAAGGTGACCAGCCAGCACTCTATAGTGTAGCATCTCCCAAAGCTATGATGTTTGCCAGGTTAGATGTATTAAATTAGGTTTCGACTTATGGCATTTTCAATTTATGATGTGCTTATTGGAATGGAACCCCATAGTAAGTTCACAAGCATCTGTGTGTGCATACATGTGAACTGGCTCACATGATTATGGAGCTTGGAAATGCCATCGAGCTTCTGCCAGCTAGCTGGAAAATCAAGACTGTCAATGGTATAATTTATTTCATAGCTGAAGACTCAAGAAACTGGAATGTATGGCTGGAGAGATAGCTCAGAGGCCTATGCAAGCACCTGCCTGGCAAGCACAAGGACTCGGGTTCAATCCCTGGCACCATATGCCACGAAACCTGTATCCTGGAAACTGAGAGGTAGGGGAAAGGTGGCGGTAGCTTCCCTGGGATCAGGCTGGAGAATCATCCTAGTCATGGAATTTCAGACATGATTCAAGGAGAGACTGGTAATGTTCATTCATTCTTAAGGGAGCAGATGTGCTTAGAGTTATCATGGAAACCAGGGACATTGAGCCTGTTCCTCAGAAAGCCAGAGGCCACTGGGATTTATTTCTGAGCTCAGGTTTGTTTGCTTGGCTACGACCAAATCAAGAGAAGCAATTTATTTTGGTAAAGGATAGAGGATCCATTCAAAACTAGCTCTGAGGAGACGGAGGGGGCCATTTGCCTTCAATCTCCATCTCCCTGTTACCTGTGGGCAGAGATCTTTCATAATAAGGAACATAAGGGAGGTGGGCACAGAGAGACCACGCAGATCACTGCATTTGTGTTGCCACTTTCAGCCACTCAACTCGCCGCCTTTCTTGTGAAAGGAAACTGGATTCCTACCTCCTAGGGCCAGCCACTATGCATTCTGTCCATCCATCTGGGGTGAGGAGGGGAGCAGATTACTTTTTGCCCGAGGCCTGAGGAAGTTTGAAACCACCTGTCTCTAAAATAAAAAAAAAAAAAATAAAGCCTAACTTAAAGTTCTGTGGACTCAGAGTTGTCATTGAAAGTAGGGGCATTGAATGTATCTTGTAAAAAGCCAGAAGCCATTTATTTAGGGATTTGGGGGCTATACAGTCTCTGACGCAACCACTGACCTTTACCATTGAATCATGCAATGTAATACCATACATAAACAGAGAAGTGTGATTACTTGTCAATAAAACTTTATTTACAAATTCAAGCAGCACAGTCAGTTTGGCTTTCAGACAGAAATTTATAGGGCCATGACTTAGAGGATATGATTGCAAAAAGACAGTCTTTAAGAAGATGTGAATGGTGTTGGAGGAGGGATAATTAGTAAGAAGCAGTATGCATATGAAATTTATGTGCTTAATTTACATAGAGATGACAAAGACAAAGGGCTGCATGAGAGCGTGGAATGAGTAGTCATGGACAGAGAAAATGTGTGTTCTACATTTTCTACTTTAGAACACTCAGGATACTATTCTAAAGCCTTCGTTCCTTGAGGAGGATGAATAAAGAGAAATCCCATGCATAAATGTTCAGCATTTCAGCATGTTTTCCTTATGAGGTGGACTTTGTGATCCCATTTTACAGAAAAGAAAATTAAGGGTCTGAGAGGTGTACTAGGCTGCGTGAAGGGGCTCCCTATAATCCCAACCTTCCTTCTTGAGCACATAGCTCACTTACCATGAATCCCTTGTAGAACCTAGCCGAATTCTCAGCCTCCGCTTAGTGGCTAGTGGTGGTTGGCGCTGAATCTTCTCTCTCTAAGCAGCTGTTGCTAAAAAGGAGTCTGGTGCTTCAGATGCCTTACTGCTCTCCTCTTTCCCTTTCTCCCTCCCTCTCTGTTGTATCTCTTGGGCATGGCCGTGGGTGGTCTGGGCTGAAGTCAGTCAATGGGGGCATTGTGGAGAGAGATGCAATGCCAGAGGATGAGAGCCTCCATGATCCCCTTTCTCTGCCTGAGGAGCTGGGTCTTCTCTGTGGGAAGCCCTATCCTGGGCTTCCTTTACCCTCAGCCTTGTGGCTTTCTACTCTGTACATTTTGGGGGCTGCCTCAATGTTACCTGCTAGGCTTTTAAGCCTGTTATCTGCTTTATTTACCGGGCCAATTCTCTGCATTTAGGTCTAAATTGGACTTGCCTGTATCAGGATCTCTTTCTTACAGCCCCACTTATTTATAAATGGTTCTTTACACTGAACACTGTTTTCTTTGTGGCCTAAAACTTGGACTGTGAGGAATACATGTAACCACACTGGGTCTAGTCTGCTCTCAGAGAAGCTAGTGGGGAAGATGCTGTCAGCGTCACCCTGGACACTGGGTACATAGCGATTCCACCCATAAACCACTGTGACCTTTCAAAATATCACAGGGTCATGCTCCTCAGCTGCTCATATTAATTGACTATGGTCTTCTTAGTCAATTAGAAATACTTAAAAAGCTCACATCTTGCTAAAAATTAAAAACTATAGCTAAGAGGACAGTTTAAAAAAGACTATGCAAATAATGCTGCCCTGAAAATTAATCATTTTGCTCTTGATTTCAGCTTCTACACGATTTTCTAGATCAATAAAACAACAAAAATAGTGTCCTAATCTCCTTTTCCTAGTTCTACTTTTTGATTTCTGTAAATTGAAAAGTAAAATTCTGATTAAAGAAAAGTGAGATCCTGAAATTTCCCAAATTTTGCAAAACTGGCTTTCTGCATTCCTTCAGAGTCAGGTTCTACAGAGCAGCTTCCTGCAGACCCTCACTAGAGAGCCTTAGTGGGGGCTCATCCTTCTTGCATTTACTTCCGCTGCATGAACGCAGACAATGAATGTGGCAAGAGTCACCCTGGGATCTTACTGGAACCCACGCTTCTGGTGAGCAGTGAAAAAGTCCGACGCAAGGATGCACAAGACCATCTTATTTTCTACTGGTGACCGTGTGGCTGTGTCCTGAACGTGGACTAGATTTGTATGCACAGTCCCCCTAAGGGTGAGGTTCAGCTCATGTGCGCTGACACACAGATGTGTGTGTGTGTGTGTGTGTGTATGTGTGTATGTGTGTGTGTGCGCGCGTGCACGCGCGTACATCTGCGCACGCATGCATTCACTCCTAGTTGAATAGACGGATGTGACTTGTCAGTTTGCTCAAAATAAAGCCCAGAAAGATGAGTTAAACTGATTCTCACTGCTTGTGAAACTCAACAGTGGAGGGAATTCGAGAGAGAAGAAGCAGAAAGAGGAAGAAAGTAACGCCATGACAGTAGGGGAGGAACTTTTTTCTTTCTTGAGAAAGTGAATAATGTCATCGTTGATTTAATTAGCAAATTCGAGATGTGCTGACAAAGGAGATTTCCTCAGAGATGCGCTGGATTGTGTCACTGCCCTAAATGAATAGGCAGAGCGGGTTTCTGGCAATAACAGATGAACAACACAACTCACCAAACCTCAAACAGCACATGAATCAATTTGTTGGGAATTAACCACTTGCTTCAAAATTAGGGGTTACTTGACAGGGTTTCAGTGATTAGGTTGTCACGGACCTGTATTTCTAGCTGGGATTTATCTATCATGGATATAAGAGCATCTCCTAGCTGTGGACGAACTGGTACGCCCGGCTCACAGGCTGGGCTGGGACAGCAGAGGCCTCTGTCTCCCTTTGCAGGAAGCAGGGGAGGGTTCCCTGGATCCAAGGAAGAATGTTGTGGTCTTCAACATCCTTCATAATACCTCTGATATGAGCAGGAGGGCTGGGATCAAGGGCTGAACTCCAGCATCCTTTGGAGATCATGCGGTCCTTTCCATAGCATAAGGAGCTTAAGAATTGTCAACTGAGATGCCTGAAGTGCACAGTTGCCCCAAGAAATGAATGCAAGGCAGGAAGGCACCTGAGGTCACTCGGCTCGGGGAGTCAAATCCATCATGTCATCAGAATGCTGAGGTTGGAGACTTGTGGCTAGATTCTGGGGCCAGTCACCGCCCAAGGGCACCACCAGGCACCTCCTGCTCTGAGCAGGAAGGACAGAGAAGGATGACTCGCTTCTTCAGAACAGTCTGAGCATGCGCCGTGGAAGGGGTGTGCTTCCGGGTCAGATTTCTTTTCTGACGTGCGACTTTCCCAACCATTCTTTGACTGTTACTCAACATGACCCTTTGAACTTAGCGGTGTACCCTGCCACTCGCCAGCTTCGCGTCTCATGGGAACGCCTCAGAATCCCTTGACGTTTATCCTACCATGATCATGGTTCCACGCTACACTGGCACCAAGAGTGTCTGCTCCAGCTCCACAGCCTGCGTAACTTGGCAGGGGCAGCCCACTTACTCACCAGCAGCTTCAAAGTCCTCTCGTCATCCCTTCTCTTTCCTTCTGCTTTTTTTTTTTTTTTCTTTTTTCTCATCACCTTTTGCATTCATTCCTCTCTAGGTCTCTAAAGTCTTCCTTGAGCTTGCTCTTCTTAGTGGGGTTTCTGTAAAGTGTGCTGCTTGCTTCTCCTGTGTGATTTGATGAACCTTCCTCGCTCCAGTCTTACCCTTCAGTAGGGCCCGGCCCGCCCCGTCCAGCGTTTAGGTATCTGGTCTGAATAGACTCAGCTGGCTTCCTGGGAGGCAGAATGAAGTAGTCTCTTTCAGTTATTAGAAAATTTCAATGGATTTAATGGCAGCTTCCTTCTAACTATTTCCCTGTTCATATCCTTCTTCTCCGTTACCGCCCGTTAGTTAATCAACACGGCTCTTAATTTCATTGAGTGCTCACCCTCTTATTTTGATATCTCCACATAGTAAATACTTATAAGATTATTATTATTATTATTATTCACTTAAAAACAAAGCAGAACCTTCAGTTATGCGGATCTTCCCCTTCCCCACCTAAAGTCTAATTTTAGCCAAGGTTAAGGTCTACTAGGGAAAATAATTTAAAATCTCTAATTTGTTTTTTTGTAAAACTCTTCAGCTGAGTGGGGAAATGCATACCTGTAATCCCAGCTAATTAGGAGCCTGAGGCAGGAGAGTTGCAAGTTTTTGGCAAGCCTGGGCCACTTAACAAGAGCAACTCAAAATAAGATAAAAATGAAAAAGGCTAGGCATGTAGCTTGGTAGTACTTATGCTTGCTTAGCATAAGTAAGATGAAGTTCAATCCTTGTACCACAAATATCACCCAAACAAAACAGACTTTATGTAATTTAGAGTCTATGCAGTAGCTACTTGTTTAATAAATTTTAGTGAGTTTTTGTAGTTGTGCCCTCACCATGTTATAGTTTGTGTATAGGAGTCACTTGACAGCCTCATGCAGCCATGGGGCAGCTCCTATTATGGCTGTGGATGCTGCACCTTCCCTGGGGTAGGCAATTTGCATTACAATGTAAGGAGAGGAGAAGGACTAGCTAGCTGCCTGAGCTGCTGCCCCTTCTTTTGCTCTCTTGCTCTTTGCTGTTGCCATGAAAGGTTGCTCTCTGCCATGTGGTGCTGTGCTTTGGAACCACCTGAGTATGGATTGAGAGCTCCACTAACTGTGAACTAAATAAATCTTTCCTTCCTTCACTTTGAGTGTCGGGTATTTGTCTCAGTGATGATAGCGAAGAAACTGAGATGAACCACCATCTAACATTAGAAAATTGCCATTAACCCCGGAAAGGTATTCCATACCAATTAGTAGTAATTTTCTTCTCT
>PVKN010020718.1:0-15821 GCA_004027915.1 Capromys pilorides
TTTTTTTTTAAATAAAAATTCAAGAGTGATAATGAGCCATAATAGAATAAAAAATAACATTAATTTTGTAAGTTAAAGTTCTAGTTTATAACATACCAAAAATGGTATAATTCTTACCTTTTAAACTGACGAGAGCTTTTGCTGAAGAGCCTACAATTAAAGATAAGACAAATCAATAAGTATTTTATAATCAAAATGAGAGAAAAAGGGGGCCAGGAGGATAGCTCTATGGCACAAGTGCCTGCCTGGCAAGTGCAAGGTCGTGAGTTCAAACCCTGGTCCCGTCAAAAAACAAAGCGCGCGAGAGAATGAGAATTACTTTTGGGAGTTAAAGTGATCAACTTACTTAGGGTTGAGCAAGCTTGCGCTTGAAGCAACAGTGAGATGTACAGTTAGTTTAGAAGTAACGAGGAGACAACTTAAGCAGTAGACCAAAACTCACACAGAGTAAGGAAGACCTGAGACATTTAGGAGGCCTTTGAAGTTTTCAAGTGGCAAACCATTTTGAGAGAGAATGATGTAAGGGAAGAAAAAGGAAAAGCGGAGACAGGTATAATTTTGAATCTCATTCCAAGTACTCCAGTACTAGAAGAAATGAAACAGGGAACTGATATATACTTAGATCGGAAAGGAAATGAGTGGACAAAACAGAAAATAGAAACGGTCCAGGGATTGTCATAGTAGACAATAACTCCCTTGAAATTCTAGAATGCATATACAAATACTATACTTAAGGGTCAAAGCTGGAAAAGGGAGCTCAAAACAGCCATGAAGATGTGGCATAAATATGGAAAGATTCACTAGAGGAAACAAACTTTAGCATATATTAGAATGCTAAATTCTAATATAGAATAACCAAGAAGTTCCTCACATACATATTATTGCCTGGCATTATGTGCTTCTGCAATTCCAGACCTTGGGAGGTTAAGGCCGGAGGATCACACACTTGAAGCCAAACTCGGATACACAGTGAGTTGAAGATTAGCCTCAACTATAGAGACCCTGTCTCAAAACAAATGCTGGGCGTGGTGGCACACACCTGTTATCCTAGCACTTGGGAGGCTGAGGCAGGAGGATTGGAATGAGTTTGAGACTAGCCCGGGCTACAGAAGTGAGCTCAAGGCCAGCCTAAACTCCATAGCAAGACCCTGTCTCAAAAAGACAAAAGAAACAAACAAAATAAAAAAGAACCATTATTATTATTATTATTATTATTATTATTATTATTATTACTTTGGTTTTTTGAGAAGGGTCTCAGTGCAGGATTTCCTTGAATTTACTATGTAGCCCAAGCTGGCCTCAAACTCAGCAACCCTCCTACCTCAGTCTCCTGAGTGCTTGGATTATAGGCAACCATATTCAGAATTATTAGCAAAGCTCTTCAGGGATGATCCACTGTGAGAAACACTCAGCAACAGGTTTTGTATGAATAAAAGGAAGGATCTATGGAGTAGTACAGTAGTACTACTACAGTAGTACTACTACAGTAGTTATGGAAAAAATTTTTAAAAAACTGTTCTTGAGCCAGGCGTGATGGTACATGCCTGTAATCCCAGCACTTGGGAGGCTGAGGCAAGAAGATCACTGTGAGTTCGAGACCATCCTGGGCTACAAAAGTGAGCTCAAGGCCAGCCTGAACTGCATAGTGAGACCCTGTCTCAAAAAGACAAAAAAGAAAACAAAAAAACACTGTTCTCAAAGTTTACTGAAGGAAGGCAGCAAAATCATGGCAAAAGGTGTTAGAAGTATGCCATAATGGGGGCCGGGGAGATAGCTCCATGGCACAAGTGCCTGCCTGGCAAGTGCAAGGTCATGAGTTTGAACTCCGGTCTCACAAAAAAAAAAAAAAAAAAAAGAAGAAGTATGCCAGCTCAGCGGATTAAAGTGCCAGCAAGCAGGTGCAGGGGCTGGGGGCGTGGAGGTGGTTCAAACCCAGGTCTGCCATGCTGGTCCTGCCCCTGGGGGCACACTAGTACAGCAACTGAGACTGGGCATGGTGGCGGACACCTGCACTCCTAGCTCTTGGGAGTTTGTAAGCAGATGGATCACTGTAAGTCTGGATCTAGTAGTGAGACCCTAAACACCCTGTAGACCCTTCTCTAAAAATAAAAAACAAACAAAAAAAGAAATGAAAAGAGAAAAAGCCCCAAATAATACAGCACAACTGAGAAGCAGCAAAGTGGACAGTACACAGATCCAGGTTGCTTTTAAGAGAAATGTAATTCCTTTAAGGAAACAGTAATGACTATTCACTGAAGCAGTGACTATCTTAAGCACTGAGTATGGGCCAATCTCTGCAAAGGCAATCATGATGCAACAGCAATACATGAGGTTCTCATGATTAGCTTCTCTGGAAGGTGACAATAAGGATCTGAAAGAGGTATAGGTCACAAAGAAAAGCACTCGGGGCTGGGAAGATAGCTCCGTGGTGCAAGTACCTGCCTGGCAAGTGCAAGGTCCTGAGTTCGAACCCCGGTCCCACAAAAATAAATACATAAATAGTAATTTGTTCATATTCTATGAGGCGAGAAACATATTTTGGTGATTCTGACCTGTCATTTTGAACCTAGTTATTTTACTTACTAGATACGTGGTCTCATTATATAGTTCAGACTCATAGTGATCCTCCTATCTCAGCCACCCCAGCACTGGAATTACAGGTGTGTGCCACCATGTCCCACTTCGGGGGCAGCAAGGCACACCTGGGTTCCAGAGCAGGCACAGCATGTGGTTCCAAGGATCAAAGTTGGGTCCTTGTGCTTGCCAGGCAGGCGCTTAGAGTGCTAGGCTATCTGCCCAGCCTAACCTCTTTTTTTGAAAGCCAGCATTGCTAGTGGCCCAGAAAACAAATTCTATTTAGACTGAAATTAGCTGTGTTTGAATCCCAGATCTGTCACTTTCTTGGTATGATGCCTTCCCCAAGTTACCGACCTTCTCTACTCTTCCATTTACATATGTGTGAAATGGAAAGTGAATAAACATATAGAACAATGTACATAGTATATAGCTAATATTCATTCAATGATTACTGTTTGCAACCAACCAAAATTAGCGTAAGAGTACAATTTTACATGCACGATTGTGATTCATCCCTGCTCTGAGTATGCTTGTTCATTCACTCAATTAGTATTTATTGAATGCTTGTCAACAACAACCCTGTTTGGGGGCTAGGGTAACCCTAAGGAATGAGTCTCCACTCAAAGGGAGTTTATATTCTAGAAGAGACATACAATAAGCACATAAAATAATTACAGTTCATGCAGTTTTGCTCTAAAGGAAATGAATTGGGTGACACTTGTGTATGGGAGTAGCAGTTACTGCAGGTAGAATTTTTAGAGGGGTAACATCTGAAATGAACTAATCATGTGAAAGCAAATCAGAGCATGAAGATGAAAGATTAGGACAAAACTCTGAGAAACTAGTTTAGAATATTCAAGGAAGTGGGAGGAAGACTGTATTTGCCATGAAGGAGGGGAAAGTGATAAAAGGCCAGAGAAGTAAGCCAAATGTTATCATGACACAGTGCTGGGAAGGCAAACAGATAAAAGAAAACAGGGCTGGTGAGACAGCTCAGGGGCACAAGTGCCCGCCTGGCAAGTGCAAGGTCCTGAGTTCAATTCCCCTTCTGCAAAAATAAATAAATGGAAAACTGTAAGCGTTACAACTATAACTCAGAAGTTACATAGTAGTATACAAGATTTAAAAAGACCCATAATTGGGTCAGAAAGAATGAGCAACTCTGAAGAAGCTTAAAACAAGAACTAAAGGGTAAATTTAAGTGAACTAGAAAAGAGAAGTAAAGAAAGAATATTCCAGTTAAAGAATAGCATCTGCAAAAGCCCTGCAGAAAAAGGAGGCTGGTAATACATGGGAGAAAGGTCTAATTTAGCTCAAAGAGACACAATGAGAGGACAGTGGCACAAGGGAAACTGAAGAAGCAGCTTGCTGCTAGGTAGCTACTCAATGGTTTTATTTATTTATTTTATAATTTTTAGGGAAGGGTCTACAAGGTCTACAGGGTCTCACTACATAATGAGACATTGTAGCAATCTGCCTGTTTACAGCCCCCCAAGCACTGGGATTAAAGGTGTACCACCACACCCAGTCTTAATAGCCCTCTCAGGGCCCTGGGGATGGGGTGGAGGAATGGGGGACAACATGCCACCACGTAGGGGATTGAACGCCACCCTGTGTCTGCCTAAGTAGGTGCTTTAATCCACTGAGCTATGTGGCCAGTCCTGCTCCATGGTTTTAAACATATATACATGTTGAAAGGACTTCTTTGGCCTTAAGGAATGGGCATAGGGGTGGGTAAATGGAAATCGAAGTGGTTTCTATAAGAAAAGAGATAATGACAACTTGAGACTAAGTGATGGTAAAAGTAGGTAAAACTGAGAGAAAACTCCAAGACTTACTTGGTAAAGGCTTAAACAAGAGAAGTGAAAGGGCAAATATTCAAAAGATAACTTCTAGGGTTGTGCTCTGCCGGCTGTGTACATAGTGAAACCATTCATGAAGGCAAGATACCCTGTAATCCCAGCACTTGGGAGGCTGAGGCAGGAGGATCGGAGGACCGGTGTGAGTTCGAGACCAGCCTGGGGTACAAAAGGAGCTTAAGGCCAGCCTGAACTGCATAGGGAGACCCTGTCTCAAAAAGAAAAAAAAAAGACAAGATATCTATATCCTGGGTGGTATTATAAGGTAGATTTTGAGCTCTGATGTTTGATGGGCCTCTAAAGCATTTAAGAGGAGACGTGAAATAACACAAGAGCTTAGAGGATAGATTTTGGCTAAAGATAGCTTCAGTTTCTTCACATACAAAATCAAGTACTGCTGGGCGTGGTGATGCTTGCCTATAATCCCAGCACTTGGGAAGCTGAGGCAGGAGAATCAGTGTGAGTTCAAGACCAGCCTGGGCTACAAAAGTGAGCTCAAGGCCAGCCTGAATTGCATAGCGAGACCCTGTCTTAAAAAGACAAAAATAAATAAAATAAAATCAAGTACTTATATCAATTAAAACTGAAGATTAAATGAGCAAATACATATAGATCTATCCTTCTTTTCTTTTCCTTCCTTTCTTTCTTGGTACCAGGGAGTCAAACTTAGGTACTTGCCAGGCAGACACTGTGACCCTGAGCTATATACCTCCAGTAAGCAAATATATATAAATAAGCTTTATACAGCATCAGTTCATAATAAATACTCAATTAATGATAGGTTTTATACTGATGTCATAATGCCTATCAGCTAATATATTAGCTACTTGCTCCCTTGCCTAAACTTGGCAAAAAAACAAATTGCTATCTCCGGTATCAAACTCAAACTGTTTTTCCTTTACGAGATCCTGGTCCAGGGCCCAGCAAGATAGCTCAGCAGTCTAAAGTGTTTGCTTAGGCAAGCTCAGGCAACCACAGGGACTGCAGTTCTATCCCTGGCACCACATGTTGTGCCAGCCCCACCCCCAGGGCAGGCTGAGCCAGCCGCAACGTAAGTCAAGTTTCAAAAAAAAAAGATCCTGTTCCATCTTAATATGCCTATTAGGGGCAGTGAGATAGCTCAGCCGTCTAAAGCACCTGCTTAGGCAACCACAGGGACTGCGGTTCCATTCCCAACACCACATGCTTCGCCAGCCCCACCCAAGGGCAAGCTGAGCCAGCTATAATATAAATAAATAAACAAACAAACAAACAAAATGTCTATCATTCCACATTTAATCCTATATAAGTCAAGCATTTACATATATTTGATTTGTGGCCACTTTGTAACAGAGGAGGTATGGCAATCTCTGTGGTCTAGCTACACAAGACATACCACACAAACACACAGCCCCACTCCCCCAATATACCATTAATTATATTTTGATTGCTATGATCAAATACCTGAGACCAACAATTTAAGAGGAAAAAGATTTATTCTGGCTCATGGTTTTGGTCCATGGTCACCTGACTCTTTAAGCTTGTGGCCAGGCAGAGACATGACAGCAGGCCATGGTTGTGGAAAAACTTCTCACTCATGGCAGCCAAGAAGTGGAGAGAAAGATAAGGCTACAGAGGAAGACATACAAAACAAAATACAGTTCCCAGGTCATGCCCCTAAAACCCACCCCCTTCAGTCAGACTCCACTACATCCCAGTAATGCCATCAAATTACAATCACATTAGCCAGCAAATTCACTGATGAAGACACCTCCTGACCTAATCACCTCCCCAAATTCCATCAGCAATCAAGCCTTCAATACAAAGAGTCTTTTGGGGGGGGTATATACATCTAAACTACAACAGATGTTACATGGTACTATACATTACTGGGTTACATAGGTTGAGAATATGGCTGGAATTTGAACCTTAGTATAAATCCCAAATCTCTACAAGAAACCAAAATTTAAAGAATGTTTTCAGAAGACAAACACATTGTGCCTATTAGGCCCATCATTATATACAAGCAGTCTAGGTCAACTATATTCTCTTGCAGCTATATACCTTGTCAAATACAGCAACCACAAGTTATTTAAAATTAAATCTAAAGTGCACTCCTCAGTCTTTCTAGCTGCATCTGAAGTGTTTCATGGCCTCTCAGCGAGTGCTTATTCTGTTGAACACTGCTAAAGAGAACATTTCCATCACTAAGTTTTTGAGGATTTAGTGCTGGTCTAGTGCAAACTGAAAACAAATATTTTAGATACAATTTTCACCAGCTTAGCAACTTGTTAACTTCATATGTTAACATATTAAGAATATAGGACCCCACAAAACAAGCACCATTGGGAGTATCTTGAGCACTTAGTTTTAAAGTCTACGTTTTGTATGCAGATACATTTTAGTGACTGAGCCTTTTGTTTTGATATATTAAAATTCTTACCAAGTGATACATACTTCATACACCCAACAGGGATGGTGGGTTCAGGATTAACTAAAATATCTGCCTTTCTTTGTGATTTGTGTAACCCTGAAAATTACAAAATTAAGTTCCATTGCCCTTCAAGTACAGAATTGGCGCTTTTCTCGAGCCCACACGTGTGAACATCTAAGTCTTAGGGCTGAGCATAAACCGGTGAAGTGAGGCAATGTCCAGGAGCAGACGTCGGCCAGAGCAGGGTACACGTACACGTTCGACCATCTGTGCTGAAGGGCACCCCCCTCCCGGTTCCCAAAACACGTCCACGCAACACGAAGTCCATGGGGTGGGGCCCCCCGAGCCCGGCGCGCGCAGTCCGGCTCATCTCCGGAAAGGCTCCCCAGCCACCTGTGGTCCCAGGGGAAGGGGCCAGCTCTCCGACACCGAGACACTTCCTGGGGGAAAAGCACCAATCCCCGAGAGGCAGGCGCTGTCACGGGGCGCCACCAGGAGCTGGGCAGGAAGGTGCAGCCGCGGCCGGTCGGCGCCCGCCGAGCCTCCCGGCCCCCGGACGGGCGCGTTACATAACCGGCTGCGTCCCCCCGCGTCCCGGGGTCGCTCTCCCCCACCTCGGTCGCAGGCCGGGGTCGCTCCAGGAGAGCAGCCGGTGCCTCCGCCCGGCACCGGCTGGACTCCTGAGCTTTCGGTTTCCGGCCCTGGCGTTCACACAACCGCAGAAACCAACACACAGACACCATAACAAAGGCGGCGACGCGGCGGCAACACCGGCTTAGGAGGACAAGGGGACTGCAGTGAAGCTGGCAGGCAGCCTGCAGGCCACGTAGAGGACATACTCGCCCTTCCCAATGTGGACAGCCGCGGGACAGCCGGCCAGCGGGAAGAGATGGGTGCTTGGAGGTGCTACTCACTCTCGTCAGGCAACTGGTCGAGCTCCGCCATCTTGAACGAGCCGCGCCGCTTTTTCAAAGGCTGCCCGCCCCGGTGCATTGTGGGGCGGAGACTGTCTTTGCGAGGGAGGTTCGAATGCGGAGCTCGCGGCCCACTGCGCCGCGCGGCTCCCGCCCCGCCCAGCGCGCCGAGGCGGCCCCGCCCCGTCCCCGCCTGCACGTCCTCCGAGCGGGAGCCACCGGTGGCCGGGAGGGCTGGGCCATTTTTGGGCGCTGGCTTGGAGAGGCAGAGCGCCGAAGTACCTTGGATCTTCAGCGCAGTCCCACAGGGGCCCCCCACGCCGAGCCGCTCCGACGGCTGCCCCTGCTCTTCCCGAGTGTTCGGGCTGCGGCGGTCACCCCGCATGCGGGCCCGGGACTCGGGGTCTCGGCCGCCCTCGCGCTAAGGACGCCTGCGACCCCGAGTGGGGCGCCGGAGCTGGAGAGTTGGTGGTGGCTAAACGGCAACAGGAGGCTTCGCGGGGATTCGGCAGAGCCAGCTTGGGGTGGCACCGCTTCAAGGTGATCCGAATATGATGAGAATGCGGTTTGCGGATTGTTCTTGTGAAAGAAGCACCAGCAAAATTTTCGCGCTTCTTGTCTGATATTTTGCAAAAATAAACCACGATTGCTTTTCAGAGATTCGTTTAACAGACGTCGATGCGCTCTAAAGCCCTTTCTCCAGGAATTTGTGCGGGATAGGGTGGGTGATGAGCAGGTAATCCGTGAAAGGTCCACTTCAGTGAATGAGTGCGTTCCAGGAATTAAGTGTCAGATGGTGACAGGTTGAGAAGGTAAAGTTGCTGAGAGCTCAGGAGGGAAGAGCCCAGTCTTATGGAAGCTGGCAGATTGCCGTGTATTTAACTAAGGTGAGCAATAAGCTGGAAAGGGACGGGATGAGAATCTGGCAGCTGAAGTAGGGTAAGAGAGTAGGAGGAAAAAGAGAATCAGTCATCCGCAGAGCGATAACTGAGGCCCGGATGTAGAATTTTGAAGGGTGTTCTTGCTGCTAGTTGTACAATCTCAGACAAGTTTCATTGTTGTTTGGTGCCAGGGATTGAACCCCGGACCTTGCTTGGCAGGCTAGGCAGGTGCTTTGCTACTGAGTTGTATCCCTACCCCCATAAGGTTTTACTTTAAATGAGTTGATAACCCAGGGCACCTAGCAATTAACTACTCCCAGTACTAAGCATGGGGAGTATCAAATGGTATTAGGGTTGCATCAGTGCACCTCAAGAGGTGTGAATAAGAAGGAACTCCAAGGTCCTGGGTTCAATTCCCAGTACCTCAAAGGGAAAAAAAATAAAGTAAGGAGCTGGGTGTAGTGGTGCATGCCTGTAATCCCAGCAGTTGAGAGAGAGCCTGAGGCAGGAGGATCAGTGTGAGTGCTAGAGGAGCCTGGGCTACAAAAGTGAGCTCAAGGCCAGCCTGCACTGCATAGTGAGACCCTGTCTCAAAAAGACAATAAATAAATAAATAAACAAATAAGTAAATAAATAATAAGGGACTCAGTCAGAGGAGGAAGGGTATATAAGCGATTTGTGCCAGGGCTTTGTGCCTGGAGCACTGGGTGCTACAGTGCTGTAGTGGGAAGGAAAGCCAGAAGTGAGCAAGAGGGCACAGGTAGTGAGTTTAACTCCCACGCCCAAGCTTCAGAATACATTCTGACCACCCCTGTAAAAGGAAAACCATGCTTCCAGCACTTGGCTGCACCCGTGCTATGCAGATGGATGTCTATCCCACAGCGATTGGGAGGTGAGAGCAAGGAAAGCTCTCCCCTCAAAGAATGAAGGGAAATAAATAAAGGTTAGGGACCACTGAAATTCCTATTACACTTTTTTTTTTTTTTTTGGTACCAGGGATATAACTTAGGACTTTGTGCTTGCCAGGCAGGTGCTTAAGCCCCTGAGCTATCTCCCCAACCCAAGATGTTCTTTTTTCTTTTCTTTCTTTTTTTGTGGAACCAGGGATTGAACTCAGGCCCTTGGGCTTGCCAGGCAAGCACTTAACTCTGCTGAGCTATCTCCTTACCCCACCCCAGTGTGGAGATTCCTCAGAAAACTAGGACCAGAGCTTCCATTAGACCCAGGTATCTTTGGTATCTTCCCCAAAGAATTAAAACCATCATACCACAGCTATGTAGGCACATGTTTTGTTTTTGTTTTCACACCCATGTTTATAGCAGCACATGTGCATTTCTAGTAGCTGAATCTTGGAAGCACCCTAAATGCCCATCAACTGGTGAATGAAGATGTGTTTTTTACACAATGGGACAGTACCATAAAGAAGGATAAGCTGGAGATATTTCTAGGAAATGGATACATCACTTTTTAATAGAGATAGTAAATTGACAACTGTCCTCTTTTAAACTTTATGTTATGGCTGGCTCAGCCTGCCCTGGGAGTGGGTCTGGCACAGCATGCGGTGCCTGTGGTTGCCTAAGCTTGCCTAAGCAGATGCAAATGGATACATCTTTAGACCATACTCTTCAGTGAAATAAATCAGACACATGTGTAAATACCACATTGTTTCTCTGTTATGAAAAACTGAAAGTGTAAATAAGGACCAAAATGAATACTAGATATCCAGAAATAGGAATTAAATATTCAAATGGGAAGGAAAACTAGAGGCAGAGGGAGCAAAAAGGAAGGGAAAAAAAAAAGATAAGAAAAAAAGGAAAAGGTAGAAATTAATCATTATGTAGACCTAAAATGTATCAATAAACTTAATTTCTTTTATTTATCTTTTTTAGACAAGGTCTTCCTACGCAGTTCAGGCTGGCCCTGAACTCACTTTTGTAGCCCAGGCTGGTCTTGAACTCACACCGATCCTCCTGCCTCAGCCTCCCAAGTGCTGAGATCCTTCTGCCTCAGCCTCCGAAGAGCTGAGATTACAGGTGTGCACCACCACACCCAATCTCAATTGCTGTCTCAGCTTGCCTTGGGGAGGGGGAGGGCGCTGGCACAGCAGGCCACGGGATTGAACCCTGGCCCCTGTGCCTTTCCAGCATTTTAAACAAAAACCCTAAATGATTCTTCTCATAGTCTGCAGCCTGAAGCATATCCCTACTTCAGATCTCTTAGATATTATGTGACTGAAGCCAAGGCAATTAACTGTTATTTTTGTGCGATTCTTCATTAGGTCTTTGTTAGAGGTTTTATAATTATTGGCTTGCTTGCTTCTTCCAGCTGCCTAGTAACTTGTCAAAGGACCATAATGATAAGGCATTAGCATCAAGAATCTGGCCCCCTCAGTGCTTCAAATGCCCTGTAGTATGAGAACAAAACATGCTTTTAGTCTGTGCTGCTATAGCAAAACACCTGGTGATTAGGTGATTTATAGACAACAGAAATATATTTCTCATTGCTCTGGAGGCTGGGAAGTACCACACTGAAGTGTGTGCACTGAGTGCAGTGAGGGCTGCTCTCTGCCTTGTGTGGCAGGACCCTGCTGCCTCCTCCAGAGAAATGAGCACAGGCTTCATTAGGCAGGAGGTACAGATGGGCAGTGCAATGCTCCCTTCAACTTTGAGCTCTCTGATACAGGTACAGTCCTATCCTGACAGCAGAGCTGCCATGACATGTCCATCAGACTGCTCTTCTTACTGCTGCTTTGGGAAGCATCATTTAAATCACAGGACAGAACTAAGGGGATGTTTTGTTTCCTCTAGTCATATATTCCAATTTGAAATGACATGATGTAAAAGTGTTCTTGTTTACTTTTTTAAACTAAAATTTGGGTAAGGACACTAATGTTAAGCTAGGTAAAAATATATAAGAAAAATAAATATAACCATATTTTAGGTACATCAGGTTTGATTGTTTCTTGTCCTGGGCCTGCCATTCTGGCCCTGCCTCTGGCGTGTGCTGAGAGGCAATTCAGACTGGGCTTGGTAGCGCATGCCTGTAATCCCAGCTCTTGGGAGGCTGTAAATAGGCAGGTGACTACGAGTCTGATCTAGTAGAATAAATTTTCAACATATGTCAGATGCTATAGATGAAATATCCAAGTTTAATAAAGTTTAGTTATCTCATACCACCTCCACAGTGAAAACCATAGCACTTAAGGATTTTGTTAAAATCTTACTTTCACGACTAGCGATATAATTCAGTGGACTAAGCACTTGCTTAGGTAAGTGCAGGGATCAGGGTTCAATCCCTGGGCTCCACATGCTGCACTGGCCCTGCACCCAGGCATAATGAGTCAGCAGTGGAGTCTGGGCATGGTGGCGTGCACCAGTTATACTAGCACTAGGGAGGCAGAAATCAGGAGGATCACTATGAGTCTGAGCTGCATAGCAAGGCCCTGCACACACACAAAATTTTACTTTCACTAACTGTGTAGAAACAAAACTCATGGGGCTGGCAAGATGGCTCAGCAGTCTAAAGCACCTTCTTAGGCAAACACAGGGACTGCGATTTGATCCCCGGCACCACATGCTGCGTCAGCCCCACCCCAGGGCAGGCTGAGCCAGCCATAACATAAATAAATAAAGTTTAAACAAAACAAAAAAAAAAAAAAAAGAAAAGAAACAAAATTTATGTAAGAGGTAATAAAGGATAAAGGAAAACATAAGTATAGATCTTTGTGACTTTGGGTGACAGTTTCTTAGATATAACACAAAAGCACAATTGTGTTGATTACTTGGGAAGGAAAGGTTTACATAGTTCAGAGTTATTGGAGGTTTCAGTCCATACTCAGCTGGCTCCAAGGCAGTGGTACACAGCAGAGGGCAGCAGTTCATGGTGGTGGGGAAAACCCAAATGAGCAAGAGGAAAAGGGGAGGTGATGGGTTCTGGCCCTCATATGAATTGCTGAATTATTATGGTGGTCAACGAACATGACTGAAGCCCTAAGAATAACAGCTTATCTTCCCAATGACCATGTCTTCCTTCTCCCCCACCCCAGTCCCAATATCTTTCCCTTGCACATAGGAGAAACCCCAATTAACACCTTACATTTTTTTTGTGGGGGGGTACCAGGGTTTGAACTCACAATCTTGTACTTGCCAGGTAGGCACTCCTTACATGTAATTGAAACTGCCCCTCTAGCTCCACCCCTGGCAAAGGTCCATAAAAGTCTTGGCTTTCTTTGTCTCAAGTAATAGGATTCACCACCTGCCCTTGATCCTCTCCTTGTCTTTGGAGCTAATAAAGGCTTCTTTATTGCGCTACCAAAAAACCCCGAAAAAACAGAAAAACTAACAAGAGGAGCAGAAGCAGACAGCAAGCCTCTTTCCCTCCCTTATATATTGCTTTCAGGCTATCGCCCAATGCGAGTGTAGCATTCGCTCCCATAATCCCAGCATTAGATCATGAATTAATCACAAACTTAGAAGCGTGCCCCATGACTACATGAAGCTTTGGGGGAACAACTAGACACAAACCATAACAACAATCAACCAAAGAAAGTGTCAGGGTAGGGCTGGTGAGATAGCTCAGTGGTCTAAAGCGACTGCTTAGGCAAACTTAGGCAACTGCAGGGACCACGGTTCCGTCTCAGCACCACATGCTGTGCCAGCCCCACCCCCAGGGCAAGCTGAGCCAGCTATAATATAAATAAATAAATAAATTTTTTTTTTGTTTATTTTATTTTGTTCAACCACATGGGGGGCGGCGCAGCACATGGGGCCTGGGATCGAGCCGCGGTCTCTGCGCGGTGGCCTAAACTTGCTGAGGCACGCGCCTTAGACCGCTAAGCCGTCTCACCAGACCAATAAATAAAATTTAAAAGAAAGTGTCAGGCTAGTCCCCGAGGGGCAGCTGAAACTACTATGACAGACATTATTGAAATAGACAACAGTATCTTTATTTCAGGTTGGGTGCAACCTGATCAAAGGTGAGAAGGCCATTGACCAGAAACAAAGGAAGAGAGCCAGTTTTATAGCCTAGGTATGGGATGTAGAGATAAGACACTAGCCTAATTAGCATCTTAAGTGGAGAACAATAAACAAAGCTCAGGGACAGTTGTAGTCTGTTACTTGGGGATTCCAGAAAGCTGGGATTCAAGGAGGCAGATAACAACTTATCCTGATGGCTCCTTGATTGTTGTCTCCTCCCCTGCTTGGAATCTTTTTAATTAACCTTGGTGTGAATCTAGCATTAGACAAATAGTGAAGGTCAATAGAGATCGTAGTCTTTCTTTACTAAAGTGATTATGCACACAAGCATGTTCCTTAGCCCTAAATAAAACTGAGATGCTTCTGTGGCTGTGGGCTCACTTGGAGAGAGACACATTTCAGTGAGACCTCTGAAGCTAAATTCATCAGGTCTTCTTGTCGTTTCATTCGGTACCAACTCATAACATACAACAAGTGGCGCCCAACACGGGGCATGGAAGATGACCAGGGGTGAGTTAAGAGAGGCCTGACTGCATGGGAAAAGTGTGCCCTGAGTAGGTGAGACCACAGAGAAAAGCTCAGAGTAATGGGAAATTCTGCTTCAGTAGAAAATGAGTATATCTGTCTTATTCAGATGTTACTCAAAACAGCAGGTGTAAAAGTGAAACCTAAGAGTTTCAAGGAATTATTTTCCTATATAAAAAGGTATTGTTATTGGTTTTGGCTAGGGGAAAGGCTGCTTTAAACTTAAAAGTTTGGAAGCAAGTTATGAGAGCACTGCATCGTGCTCACCAAAATGGGCAACCAATTCCTCTTCATGTATGGTCTCTTTGTAGTTTAACCTCTTTAGCTTTGGAACCATTGCAATCAGACTCAGAAGAGTCTAAGAAATATTTGAACAGGTCAGCTTCAGATGCTAATATTGCTAAACCTTAAGAGCAGGTTCCGCGCAAATATAAATCTGCACATGAGACCTTTTTAAGATCTCTGCCTCCCTCATTCTCAAATGTAGATGCTAGCATAACAAAAAGGACAAAAACAGAGCAAGAGGCCTCTGTGGTACATAATTATGATAAGGTTTCACCTCCTCAAGATCCCTTACATGAAGGTGCTCCCCGAATACCAAGAGTGTCTGTTCTTTAAATCTATTGATGCTCTATTGCTGGGATGAATCTAACAAACTGAGTCCTAAAAGGATGTTTATGGCATTCCAAACCACCTCCTCAGAATCTGAGGATTTGGAGGATGTAGAACAAAAGGAAATGAAAAATGAGGTCTGTGAGCTGCAAGCTGAGGTAAAGCAATTATCACCATTGGTTTTTAAATTGATTGAAAAAAATGGAGGTCTCTACTTCTGTAGTTCTTCTGTCTTAGTTCACAAAAATTCAGCCCCTACCACCATCTTTTAACGCTTCTGCTCCTCCATATGAGGAAAGAAAGGAAACCCCCATAAAAGTTTATAAAAGCATGATATCTCAGGCTCTTATGCAAGGGAGACAACAGGGAGATCCTGAAGCTTATTCTTCCCTTTTGGTTATTTCTCCTGCGGTGGTTCAACAACACCCACCAAATGCTCAAGTTCCCCAGGGCTATGTACATTGGGAACACGAACCTTTGGCATTCAAGATTATTAAAGATTTAAAGCAGGCTGTTGTGGCCTATGGTATGCATTCAACCTATGTGATTGGATTAATACAAGGATTAGCAAATGAACATTGATTAATTCCTCATGATTGGGAAGTTTTGTGCTGTGCAGTTTTAGAGCCAAGCCAATATTTGCAGTTTAGAACTTGGTGGAAAGATGAGGCAGATATTCAAGAGAGGGGGACAAAATCCCCCAGTTGATGTTTCATCAGATCAACTCACTGGGTCAGGGGCCTGGCTTGGTATCCAAGCTCAATTGCAATATGATGATGTGGCTATGGTGCAAACTCACATTTGTTGCTTGAAAGCATGGGAAAAAGTAGAAAGGCCAGGGGATGCTCAAAAGTCATTTGCTAAGGTTCTCCAATCTAGTAAGGAACCATATGTAGATTTTGTCCCCAATTGAGGGAGGCTATATGCAAAACAGTGAGAGCACCAGATTTGAGAGAGTTATTATTACAAACTTTGTCTTTTGAGAATGCAAATACTGAATGTCAGAAGGCTCTGTGTCCCTTAAAGGCACAGGGTGCATCATTGGAAGAATATATTAAGGCTTG
>PVKN010020719.1:0-15819 GCA_004027915.1 Capromys pilorides
TTTTTTTTTTTTGATACAATGCATATTGTTGTCCTTGTAGTAGTTACACAGAGCACAGGATGTAGACAGGATAATTTTTCTAATCATTGTTGGTACAAAAAATTTCTTCTCATTGAACTAAGAGAAAGTAGTTGTATACATAGTCCAGTATTCCATAATCGCAATGGATTATTGACAGAACTGGCAAGGTCGGAAGCTGTTATTTTAAGCCTTTTATAGCTCAGCATACTAATCTAGCTTTACGTTTTATACCTTGTGGTTAAACTTTTCTGCTGGGTGGTTAAGGGCAAGTTAAAGCAAGACCTGAATAACACAACATGGAACTTTTGTATCTCCCAAGGTCAGTCAAATCCCCTCAGGATTTACTTTAAAACCACGTACAGTGCTTTGTAGAACTGTTGTCAGTGTCAGTCATGGCCATTACTTAACCAGTTTGCTCTCTATGAAAGCCTGAGAGAATGTTTTCTCTCTAGGTTCCTCTCCTTAGGCACACTATACATCACCTATCCCTTTCCTCGTGGTCCCATAATCTCCTTGAACAGAAAATTTGGGAAACCACTGAGGTATAGGATGTTACAGTATAGGTTCTCTTATGTCTTGAGTTCTCACTGAACTTGAAGGGCTAGGGCCAAAATATTAGCAACCCTTATAGCCCTTCTTTTTCTCTAATTTTTGGTCTGTAAACTTATATTCTTAACCCACCAGAAGAAAAGCTTGGTGATACTATTACTCTATAACATAGGTAACTTGAGCTTAACATCACTGTCTTTCTGAATATCAAACATTTTACACTTAACTTGGAATCGACATTTGCCATCAATCATTGGTATTCTAATAAATCCCTATACAATGGATAAAAGCAGTTACACATTTTTACACAGACATTTAGAAATCTAAGTATATACAAAACTGTAGCCGGTCAAACCTGCCTCATTTTTCCT
Source organism: Capromys pilorides (assembly GCA_004027915.1). Classification (NCBI taxonomy): domain Eukaryota; kingdom Metazoa; phylum Chordata; class Mammalia; order Rodentia; family Capromyidae; genus Capromys; species Capromys pilorides. The sequence goes on from PVKN010020719.1 coordinate 942, forward strand.
AGTCTCTTACTCTCATTTAATACTCTTTGTTTTCTTGTAAACCAATCATTTACTTGAGAGTATAGCAGTAACTGAAATTACATAAGAAGCAGCATAATGAAGGTTAAATTTTTTAGAAAGCTATTAATTGCTGCAATAGGGTGCTAACAATGTGCATGGTACAATTCTCTATTTTGTACAAAAAAGCGACATTGTGCCCCCGCATGAAAGGGCAGCACAGGGTTGGATTTCTTGCACACCCAGGAGAAAGCCTACATTAGGGTAATGTTAACTGCTGTGATAAAGGACCCAACATTCAGGGGCTCTGTCAGGACAGAAGTTTATTTTCACTCGTGACATCCTGATTGTAGGCAACAGATCTGCGGGCAGCTCTGCTCTCCACAGGCTCTCAGCCACTCAGTGGGCAACTGCCAGAGCACCTGGCCCAGAAGGCAGCCAGGCAGAGGCCTGAGGCTTTCTCTCCAGTAGGCCGCTTGCATCCTGCTCACACTCACCTTCCTCCGGAGTCCTTGTCGCAGCTGCTGGGGATTCTGAAAAATTCCAGGCAAGATGGGCAGCCACATCCTGGCTCCAACCCTTACAGCTCTCACAGGGATTTCAGTGAAGAGCTAGTACTCCCAACAAGGCCATTAAAAAGGGTCTCCAGGCCCGACATGGTGGTGCACCCCATAAGCCCTACCCTCGGGAGGCTGAGGCGAGAGGATCTTTGCAAGTTTGAGGCCAATCTGGGTTACAAAGTGAGCTCAAGACCAGCCCAAGCTGCCTAGCAAGATCCTGTCACAAAAGACAAAAATGAAATAAAATAAAGTGGATCTGAAAGAAAGGAGAGCAAACTAGTCATCATTTTTATTTCAAGATCAATGTGTTTTTAAAGTTTTAAAGTTTCTTTATGTTTGTCTTAATTTTTATCATTGTATTTCTTTTGTAGTAAAAAAGTTACACTTCAACTAGCCAAAAAAAAAAAAAAAAAAATCCTTCTCAATTTTTAGCTGAATTCAATAGAATACGCGTTTGCCTGGCAGGCACAGAGTCCTGAGTTCAATCCCCAGTACAGTAAAACAAACCAAAAAAAGTTATACTTTATAAAAGCCACTGAAACAACAGAGTTTTGCTAGCAGATTTGCAAGATGCTGTGTTTTTGTTTTCTCCAAGTGAAGCATTAAGGTCACTCCTAGGTACCGTTTTAAGCCCTTTCCTCTCAGAGCCCTTCAGATGGGCCCATGTCCTGCCCACGGACTCTCAGGCCTGTACTGCAGTCTCAGAGCTCCGAACCACCTGACCTGGCTGGGGAAACCCCAGGGCCCCCGGCTTGGTCCATGCCCCGCAGGAGTCATTCAAGCCCAGCACCTCTCAGCACCCTCTCCCTCTTCACTTCTCACCTCTTCTCTGCAGTTTCTACAATGAATGTGACCCAGGTTCTCACCGGATTAAATGTTACAAGCTGATATTCCTTCTCAGTGCCTCTCATGGAGCCGAAGATGTGATACGAAGGGCGCTTCCTAGCTGCCTTCTGCGCGTCATGACCGACTTTACTGAATGACAGGCATTTGGGAGGACAATTGCCACCGGTGGCCACGTCCTCTCAGCCAGGGCATATGAATTTCAACAAAAGATGCATGACGGATGCACTGTAATGATAACGTATCTGGCAAATACCCAATTCCAGGGCAACCTTGACGCGCTGCTAAACACCACATCTTAGTGTCCAAATTTTTAAAATGCAATGATTTTCTGGCCAGGCCCTTCTTCTGTACCCACTGTGGCCACACAGAACCGTCCCACGCACCCAGAGCATAGGCGTCCCCAGAATCAAAAAACCCAAAACAAGAAAACATGTGATCATCACCCATGTCACGTGGATGGTGACTTCTACACCACACGGAGGACCGATTTCTAGTGTAAGACTCAGAAGGTGTCAGAAAGCACGTCATGCTTCCCAGTTCAGTGGCTTGACGTTCTAAGTTTCACCCAGTGGCGACGCCATAGTGCAGCAACGGGTGTGTGAGGCACGTTCTAGATTCCCACATGGAGAGCAAGCCCAATGGCAATGGAGTGGCATCGAGGTTTTCATCAGGGCTTTGGGTGGGCCCAGCCCATTCCAGCTGGCTAGCAAGAGAGTCAGAGAAGGCTACAGGCAAGACAGCGCTCTACAGAGCCCCATGGTGGAGGCAGGAACTGTAATATTCATGCTCATGGCAGCCCAGACGACTCCAGAAAAATCAATTTGGTGACAAAACAAAGGGCAGGCACATCCTGCTGGTGTTGGCCTCCCCGGGAGCCTGGGAGCCACAGAGGCCACTGTTCCCAGTTCTCCTACACAGTTCTAGAAACCCTACCATCTCCTCCTAGGTGAGAAGGACATTCTGGCCCTTAGATATTTTTGTGGATGAGTTGCTTCTGTGCACCAACAGCCTTTGGTGTGGAATATATTTCATATTTCTTTGCTACATGAAGATCTCCGTTCTATCAAGAACGCTATTTATACCAGCTGCCCTCAGTTCCCCCATGCCGCTTTTGTATTTGAGGCACGATCTGAGAGAGGACTTTGGGGGCTGCACCCTGAAGAGTCTCATTTGCACACGCAGGCCCCAGGTCGGCCTCGCCGTGTTGTCTTGGCTCGACTGTTGAGGTTCACTGCCTTGGCCACAGACTTGCAGAGTGCCATAAAGCCAAATGCACTTCAAACAGTGACAAGCACACAGCCTCTCTCCCGCATCAGCCTGACATTCTTTTCCTCTTCTTATTCACAGAGTCGTGCCCCGATCGATCTACCCTCTGTCATAAGATCCACTGCGCGCAGCCTTCCCTCCCTGACACGTGGCAGAAGTGGGCTGTGCGCACGTCAATCAGCGCAGCGCGCACCCTGAGGGCGGGGCAGAGGGGGCCACCAGTTAGGAACCAACCCACCGGGTCTGGGAAAGGCAGATTCGGGCTGGCGCTGGAAAACAACCTCAGCTCTTTCCCATCTCCTGGAGTAGGCTTGTCTTCTGAGCAACTCCGCTGCCTATCAACTTACCACTGCAGATACAATATTATTAGGGCCTAGGTTTTTAAAAAGGTAGTCTGGGCTGGGGAAATAGCTCAGTAGAATAAGCACTAGCCCTGTAAGTGCAAGGTCGTGAGTTCAATCCCCAGTACCAAAAATAAATAAATAAATAAATAAATAAAAATGTAGTCCTTCTCATCGTGCCACGGAAATGCATCCCCCAACCCTCACCTTGTGTCTCCCATCCTGTAGGAAGCATAACTTATCTCGTCAGAATGTTGCTGAATTCACCACGCTGGCGGGCTGCCTTCAGTCCCTTAATTTTTTTTTAACTTTATTTATTTATCTATTTTATGACTGACTCAGCCTGCCCTGGGGGTAGGGCTGGTGCAGCATGTGGTGCCGGGGATCGAACCATCTCGCGGGCCCCCAGTGCTTTAATTAATCAAGTCCTTTCACTGGGAGAGCCAAGCCTCGGGCAGCGCAGCATCTCTATTCTGTATGATGCCAGAGAACAACTTGGGGCTCTCCAGAAAACATGAAATCCAAAAATACTAGTCCAGAGAAAAAGGATTCATTTTGTCAGATGTGATCAAAAAGTACAGTGAAAAATCAAACCTTTTTTGTGTTGTAATGCAAGACATTTCCATTAGTCACCTTTAAGATGCCTCCCTATGATGGAGCGCACTTAATCCAGCGTTCTTGCCACTTTCTGAAGCAGTTCTAAAGTCTTGTGAGGGTCTTCAGTTGCACTTCAGCCAGCTGAATGTTTTCAGTCGATTCAAAGTGTTTACCTCTTCTGGTCTTGCTGACTTTGGGAAGAACAGGAAGTTGTACAGTGCTAGATCCTCTTGAGGAACCGCCATGATGTTTTCATGACTCCACCTTTCAGTCAGAGCTGTCCAACCGCTGCCCTCACCACATTTTGGATCCCATCTCAGAAAGACCCTCTTGCAAGAGAGCTTTTACAAATGGTCCAGAAATCGATGAGAAGAACTGGATACATGGGTTCAAAGTAAGAGGAATTATTTTAAGGGAGATTAATGGCAATTTATTATAATAAATTTTTAAAATGTGAGCATTAAGCCAGGCTTGGTGGCACACACCTGTAATCCCAGCACTTGGGAGGCTGAGGCAGAATGATCTGTGTGAGTTCGAAACCAGCCTGAGCTACAAAAGTGAGTTCAGGGCCAGCCGTTCAGGCTGCATAGCGAGACCCTGTCTCAAAAAGAAGAAAAAAAAAATTGAGCATTAACCCTGTATTTTGACTAGCCCTTGTAACTTGTTTTAACTACCATGGCTTTATTAGTGTTCCCATGGGATTACAATATTAAATTTCTCTCATGTGTTATGTAGGTTTAGGTTTTTTTGGTTTTTTTTCTTTTTTTTGGTGTGGTTTCTCATTCCCCATGCTTCTGTGTTTTAATGTTTTAGGCTCTAATTTTAAAAGATGAGCTGATTCCCTGCTCCCAAGCAATAGCAATGTGCTGCTGCCACCACCTCCATGTGACATTTTAAGAAATGAAAACTGTAATTTTGAACATTACAAGAAAAAAAGACATGGTTTTAAATCAACTTTAAATGAAAAATAATTATTATTGTTTGATAATCTCTAAATATGATTAAATATTTATCATAGGAGATTTACTGCCTGAAAAAATCATGCCATGTTTTCTGAGACCTGGACAAATTTAAGCCACTTGTGACTATCGTAAATCACGTGGTCTGTGAATAAAAACAAGGTGCCATGCAGGGACTGATCCTTCGGAATCCATGCGATCCAGTGGGATTTTTCACTGGGGCTTTTGCCTTTGGTTTCAGAAGTGGGTAGTTAATGTTCAGTGGTTATCTAGCTAATTTAACAGTATCTAAGTGTGAATAATTATAGAAACCAACACTTAGATGGCACTTTCTGGGAGATTTTATATATATATATATATATATATATATATATATATATATATATCCCAGTTCTAACTGCCATACTGTAGCGCCAGAGAGAGGTACCGTGCTTCTCTTGACAAGGACTGCCCTTGCCAGGTGGCACAGTGGCTCTTCATGCGAGGGGACGGATGAGAACAACAGAGGACCCAGACAGAGACGGAAAAGGCTGTGGCAACTTGTTTAAGATTGTTCAGTGAGCAGCAGGCAAGAGCCCTGGGCACATGCCTAAGTGTGACAAGCCCTGCTACTGTAGCTTCTGTCTCCCACAGACAAAATCATCACCCGCTTCTGGGAACAATTTCTGATCTCTTAAGCATGATCACCAGCTGGAAGTGAGGGCACTACAACAGGGCATCAGAGAAGGAGCTGGCTGGGGAGCAGGTGCACGAACCCAGGCGTAATAGGCCGTGCCTAATTGCTGAGGCTTCTTTCACCTCTTCAGACTCTAAAGCCTGGAGGTATAATGAAAGGGTAAAGGAAGGATAACCAGGGCAGCTCCTCCCATTCTGCAGCGCCTGGGGGCAGGCTCGGAATTCCAGCCCTGGCCACGGGTGACAGAGAGGGGTCTGCCACAGGTGTTAGCAGACACCTGTTGCTGATGCTCTGGCGCAGGTGTTGGAAACCTTAGCCCTGGAGTTCTTGCTGCCTTTTGGAGGGCTGAAAATAAGAGGCTGAAGTGCCGGGCCCTGGGGGCAGCTCAAGCAGTGAAAGTGGGACAGTTTAGGGCAGGAAGTCAGGCTCCACAGAACCCACATCCAGGACTGTGACTTCCATCAACCATGATGACAATCGTAAAACAGAATTAAAATCTGCCCACATTTTTTTTTTCTGAGCTTAGAGAACCTGTGCTCGGAAATGACCTAATGATTCATCTTTGACATTTAAGGATTTCTATTAAGTCACAAGATCAAGAGGAAAAAAAAACAATCAACTCATTCTATGCTGTCCTTTTCCTATTTTTTACCAGAAGTTCGCCTGTTTTCTAAAAATGTGTGGTGTAATAATAATTTGTTTGGGTCTTGTATCCAAACACTAAATTTACAAACAGGATTTATCATCCTGGAGGATAACGACGTGCACACTGTAGATTTATAGGGACTTTTATACAGAAGATCGACAGAGAGAGCCTCTTCTGGAATTCAGTTTGTGTTACATTGCACCCAATAATTCAAAGCTATTCCGAGTATCTTCCTGAGTCAGGAACTTGTGAAATGAAAATGCCACAACTGTCAGGGAGAACAATGAAGGAGATCAATACAGCTTGCAACAGTTGGGGAGGTGCTGGGAACATTAATTTAGCATTCTATATCTGCAAAAGACCACACTTCCTGAGAAATTTCCAGCACTGGACTAACGGGCAATGTTAAAGAATCCCCCCAGAACACACCCAAGCCTTGGGATTTTATTGGTTGCAAACCATGCTAACACCTAAAGGACCCCGGGGCCATGAGGCTGCCCTTAAATCACCAGCTTTTGGATAGTCATTTGTACTGTGCACCATTTCTTTGGTGGCTGTGAGGGTGGCAAAGTATAAAACTGTTGGGGGCCTGACTGATCTTTATGGCACCTGCCACGGCTGTGTTGAGACACTTGGGCACTTCAGGACTCGAGGTTGTTCACGCATAGATGTGTGCAAGCTCCTCCGCAGAACACTGACAAGCTTAAGACGATCTGAAGTGCTTCATCTGTGTTGCACTGCACCAATATAACTAAAGATATTGAAACTGAGGTCCAATACGATTTGCCTCTACCACATTACCTAAATTTACTTCTTGGGGCCAGGGAGACAGCTCCGTGGCACAAGTGCCTGCTTGGCAAGTGCAAGGTGGTGAGTTTGAACCCTGGTCCTGCAAAATAGAAAGATAGATGATGATAGATAGATAGATAGATAGATAGATAGAATTTTCTTCTCATTGTCAAGTACATGATGAACACAGAGAACATTTTTCTCTTTGCATCTCCCAAAGTTGTTCAGATAAAAAAAAAAAAAACACAACAAAAGATTTAGAAGCACCAGTCTTTCCCACATAGCTTTTATCCTGTGCTATTTATTGATCCCTAATTACTTAAGGTCAGAAATACATTCTTTTCATAACGTGCTGCAAAACAGCCTTGTGGAAATGAGCTTTTATTCATAATGCTGTAAGAATAGACTCATTGCCTTTGCTGTGATTTTTGAAGTTGTTCGTCCTCGTTGATTACAATCTCCGTAGTGAAGGGGCATGCAGAGCATGGCAGGATGCTTTGCTGTCAGTTGCTGAAGGGATTGCCTGCATCTGCAGGTTTCTTTTTCCTCTACCTGGCAAAGGCCACTGACACTCAAGACATCTTCTATTTTCAGCAGAGTTCTGGTGAGGAGGAGTCTCTAACTGAACCAAGACCACCAACCAGGAAATCTGGGGCTCAGTATGATTCCAAACTTCCAGCAATTGACCAGACACCAGTCAAGCGGAAACATAAAAGCACTATGACTGCCAGGAAAGCGGAGCAAGCGGGCCCCAGCAAACCCTCTCCAGGTGAGTGGCTGGTTTACTGAATCTCATGACATCTAAATTTCCTGTCTGGAAGAGCACAACAAGCAGATGGGTGGGATTAGTTAAACCTGGTATTTTCCAAGTGGCTAATTCAAGTCTCAGAAGGCCGGTGGTCCTGTGCAAGTGGTAAAATTAACTTCAGAGTCAAAGAGGCGTGAATTATGCAAAACAGCTGCCTGACTCCCCCCCACCCCAGGCCCAGTTGTCTGCTTTGAGTGTGACCTTTTCATATTCCTCACCATTCTTTGGGAATAAAGGCATTTTGGCCCCAGGTATGAAGCTTTATGACTCAGGCAGGAGGAGCTTTCAGACACATCTGAATAGCACCATTTATAGCCCGTGGGAGAGTAATAAAGTTCTCTAGTCCTGGGTTTGTCTGCGGAGAAAGGAACTTGATCAATTTCCTCTTTGTGCAATTTGGTAAATGCTTCACCCTATGCTTATGCTTGGGGCACGAGCGCCTTAACAGAATCTAGAAAGCGGCTAAAACTAACAAGAGTTTAGAGTTCCTCAGGCTCATCCTCATCAAAACCAACATCTGTAGGAAAACTTGAATCCTTAGGGAGCCGCACATGAGTTGGGCTAACTAGGCAGAGAGTTTCACCTTTTGAACGAGTCCATGGGGCCGGGAGATAGCTCAGGGGCGCAAGTGCCTGCCTGGCAAGGAGTACAAACTGACTGCTGAGGAATTTGCAACTAGCATGTAATTCATTAAAATCTCAATCACGGCTACTTCCTAATCCAAAATAGCTCCTGCCCTGCAACCACCCATCCAGTTGTCTTAAAGTGTTTTTAGAAAACGGCAGCTCTCACTCAGAAAACACCCATATTTTGTTACTTTAATGAAGTCAAAACCCAAATGACATTTCTTACCCTTTTGATGGTGGAGACGGAACCCAAGGCCTCGCACTTGATAGCTGAGGGTCCCACGCCCGGGGCCACCCGTTCAGCTCTCAGACTCCAAACTGATTTCTAAAATGATGTCCTGTGGGCCAAGTTCAACACTTTCTTCTCCTTTAATTAGAGGAAAGCGTCCTACCAATTTTTTCTTTAAAGACTTTCTGTAAGAATCAGGCTTCTAACTCAACTGTTTTAAGGCTGAAATAGGGCACATGAGGTCATTCTGCAAATTATCTCAAAATACAATTTCTACTTAAATTTACTGAATTAAGGATGTTTTTAATTGGAAAGATTTCAGTATCAGGGGCCAGGGAGATAGCTCAGTAGAATAAGTGCTTGCCTGGCAAGCACAAGGTGCTGAGTTCAATCCCCAGTATTCAAAAAAAAAAGATTTCAGTACAACTTATTCAGCTCAATGTAACTTTTAGCCTTTTTAAAAAATATTTATCTATCTATCTATCTATCTATCTATCTATCTATCTATTTTTATGGCCAGCTCAGCCTGCCCTGGGGGTGGGGCTGGGGATCGACCCATGGTCCCTGGGGTTGCCTAAGTTTGCCTAAGCAGGCACTTTAGACCACTGAGCCATCTTGCTGGCCCCAACTTTTAGCCTTTTTGTTGAAATCTGGTAGCTGTTTCTTTTGTCATCTGCAGAGAGAAATCATTAAAACAAACTGTTGAGGCTCACTCAATAATTTAGTTTGTTTGATGAATACAGATGTATTTTTTAGACTGAGAAAACTCCATATGGAGTTTACAGCATTCACTTTTCATCCTATAAAACATCAAATTTAAAGAATAACCGGACTGAAAAACACTAAGATTGGGACTGGGCCGATAGCTCAGTAGAATAAGTGCTTGCCTGGCAAACGCAAAGACCTGAGTTCAATCCCTGGTCACACACACACACACACACACACACACACACGCACACACACACCACTAAGATTTAAGTGGGAAAGCTACAGTGGCAGGAAGACAGATAACTTTTTCATCAAATAAGAGGTTACATTAGTAAATCATTTATAACCTACGAGCTTTAGCACTACGTTATGGCCGTAGCCCATGTCCAGGACTCATGGCTGGGAACAGCCGGGGCTGGCGGTCCTCACCTCTGTGGTCCTGGAGGCTGATGTCAGCACACAGGGACTGAACTGATATTGCAGCGCTGTGGGGTGCTCAAGACTGGGCAAGGCACGGGTGTGTCGCATTCCTTTCATTTCACTTGGGCAACCTCACTCGCTAGCATAGTGCCCTTTGAAAGCTTTTGCTTTGACCTGCTTAGGCAAGCACAGGAACTGGGGTCCGGTCCCCAGCACCACATGCCTCGCTGGTCCTGCCCCTGGGCACACTGAGCCAGCCGATGAGACCCAGAATGAAAGCGCACACCTGTAATCCCAGCGCTGGGGAGGCTGAAAACAGGAGGGTTGCTACGATTCTGAGCTGCATAGTGAGACCCTGCACCAAATGCATTTTTTAAAAAAAAAGTTCTTGTTTTGAGACACAATCTTGTAAGTTGCCCAGGCTGGCCCACTATTTGCTACTCTCCTGCTTCAATTTATTGCCACCTGCCGCCTGCCTCTCCTAACTCCTAGGTAGTTAGGATTAGAGATGTGAATCACTGTGCCCTGCTACACAAGGCCTTTACTGAATAAAGAAGATAGATAGATGATAGATAGATAGATAGATAGATAGATAGATAGATAGATAGATGATAATGATAGGTAGATAGATGAGACAGAGAGAGATCTGGAGAACAGAGCTTGATTTACTGTAAATCTATGTGATGATAAACAATATCATAAAGAGTTTTTGTTTGAACGTCAGCTGTCAGCTAGAACTCCTGAAACAGATATTAACAACACAGGGCAAATCCGTGCCCTCTACAAATACCTGAGCAAGCGCCAGTTTCTCACTGCTGTCTACCCAGTCCAAAGAGGTCACATATTCTGGCCCAAGATCACTTGCTCCATGGAACTGCTCTGGTGTGTCCACTCCTGAGCCCCTCTGCTATGGCCTGTGTGTGGTGGGCCATGCAGTCTAGTGGCAAGTGCTTGGGAATCAAGTGCTTGGGTTGGAACATGGACTCCATTTCTTATCTGCCACACACCTTTCAGAAGTAATTTCTCTGTGCCTCAGTTTTGTTGTCTGTGAAGTGGGAGGTAAAAGTAGGTCCTACCCCCTGGCAACAGTCCCTAACACTGTAATCACTCAGTAGATTACAGCCTTATGATACCCAGCACAAGAGAGCAGTGTTTGGGAATAGAACAGAACACATTATTTTCCTTGTCTTAAGGTTGTCCCACCCCCAATTATTTTTACTTCACAAAAATCAAAGATATATTTTTAAAGTCTTTAGCCTAAGTGCAGATAGACACTTCTGCTAGGCTCCAGAGAGCAACACCAGATGGAGAAATAAAGTGAATAATCAGAAAGTATCCCCCAATTCAAAGAGACGCTCTATCTCCAAAAAGACAAGGAAATTCAGGCCCTATCAAGACCCCTCTGACCTGATGTGCAATAGACGCAGAAATTCTCCTTTAGGGGCCGGTGAGATGGTTCAGTGGTCTAAAGCGCCTGCTTAGGAGGGCTCAGGCAACTGTGGGGACTACAGTTCGATCCCCGGCACCACATGCTGCGCCAGCGCCACCACCAGGGCAGGCTGAGCCAGCCACAAAATGAATAAATAAAGAAACAAACAAACACAACAAGCAAACAAATAAATAAATAAATAAAATTTAAAAAAAAAAAGAAATTCTCCTTTAGGACCCAGGTGGCCGCTGGCGTGGGGTGAGGGACAAGTGCAGCAGAGTCAGTTACCTTTCACAACCCTTCAGCGTCCTCTCTGTAGTGGTGAGACACAGAGCAGTCAGGAGGCCCAGCCAGGAGAGGGGACAGGGACCGCCAGGGAGCTCCAGTGTCCCCTGCGTTGGAGCGAAGCCACATGTCCTTTCCAGGACACTGGGGCCACCCAAAGGCCACTGTGCCGCAAGTTCTGGTGCCAGAAGTCCTTGGCGCCCCCAGCTGCTGTGCCCTCGCCTGCCCTTGGCTGTCACCTGGCGCTCGGGCAGAGTCCACCCCTGATTCCGTTCCAGGAAAGTGGATCTGGATGGAGTCCTGAGAGCCTGCATCCAGCAGCTCGTCCTTTAAAGCAAAGCCAAGTGTTCTGAAATTCCCTTCACTGATTACTGAGTTTGGCGTTAGTTATTATGAGACGCCAATTTATAGGAAGAACAAGGCCGATTCCGTCCTATTGTGGTTTATCTTGAGGACATGTTCTTAGAAAACAAAGCAAAAGCAGTGAGTTTGAGTTTTATTTTTTTAAAGCTTTATTTATTTATTTATTTTTATTTTTTTATATTACAGCTGGCTCACCTTGTCTTAGGGGTGGGTCTGACGCAGCATGAGGTGCCAGGGATCGAACTGCAGTCCCTGTGGTTGCCTAAGCTTACCTAAGCAGGCGCTTTAGACCGATGAGCCACCTCACCAGCCCTGAATTTGGGTTTTAAAAGATAAAAATCTAAGGTAACTGTGGTCCTTTTTGGACTGAGAAACATTTATTTAAAGAGCAGCCTGGAAGAGAAAATGGAGAGCAAGCCCAAGTCTTCATCATTTGCCTTGTAAATAAATTCTACCCGAGATTTTCTCTGCAAGGCCCAGACTAGCTGGCTTCTCCGCAGGTACGATTGCTGTCCACTGATTCTCCAAGCTCTCTGCCCAAGTTAGAAAAAAATAAAAACAGTGGAAATCAATACTGCCATTTTCAGAGATAGAATGACCCTTCTCAGTCTGTTTTGTTAACACTTCTGAAATTGGCGGATAGATTGGGGTGTCACAGAGCTTGGAATGTGAAGTCCTAGCTTAGCATCCCCATTCTACTCTCCTGTAACCCTACAAATGGGAGCTGATGACCTCTCTAAACCCATTCTTCACTAGAGAAGCAGTTACAGCTCGGCCTGTTCCCTAAGTGGCTGAGAGGGTTATGAGCCTGCTTACCAGTCCCTTGTCCTCCCTCTGCCTAGGAACCCTGCTCCCAATGCTGCCATTCATGCCTGGGTCAGTGTCTCTAGGAGGAAACTCCTTGGCCAAGGAAACTGTAGTTTGTGACATTAGACACAGTATATCTTATCCTTAAAGGCTTTAAACTGATCAGAGCAGTCAGCCATCTACTGCGCACCTGCAGGGAAATTGCCAGAGACATTCAAGTGCGCCCTTGCCCGACGGCGTGTGGCTCTAGAGAGCGTTGTTTCCTCACCCATCATGCATTCCTTTGGCCTTGTCTTTGCTTCTTGAAGCGTCACTGTGGGGCCTGGAAAACAGAGCTAGAAGGCTGGAGACCTGTCCTTCAGGGGCTCCTCGCCCCGAGGCCAGTAGAGTGCGGCACACACTGACCACCGGTAGTCGCATTAGGCTGTGGAGAACACGGCAGAGATGAAAATCATGAGGAACAGGGGGCTTAGCCAGGCAAAGGGAGCAAGAAAGACGTGCCCAGCAAGAGGTGCTGAGCATGCGAAGGCCTGAGACAACTAAGCAGACACTGTGCTCTGGGTCTTTTACCGCCGAGTGCCCCTGGACCAGTAACAGAAGCATCACCAGAAAGCATGTTGGACCCTCAGAACCTGAGGCCTCCACCCAGCCTTACTGACTGGTGAACTGCGCGGAACAAGACTCTAAGGGTATCTATGGCACACGAGTTTGAAAAGCTCTGGTTTGGGGTCACCTTCAAATTAAGAAGATAGGAAGATAAAGCTGAAGCTTCAGGGTTGGGGAGATAGCTCAGGGGTCTAAGCGCCTGCCTGGCAAGCCCAGGGGCCCGGATTCGATCCTTGGTACCACATGCTATGCCAGCCCTGGAACCCCGGGTCCACTGTGCTGGCCCCAAAACCAGGTATGGAGGCGCACACCTGTAATCCCAGGGCTGGGGAGGCTGAGAGGAGAGGATCACTACGAGTCTAAATTGCATAGCGAGACCCTATATCCAATTTAAAACAAAAAACTGGGGCTTCATGGGTAAACAAAGGACCCAAGAGCCTTGAATATCGTGCTGCAAAGGTCAGAGCAGCAGTCGTCAGAGGGGTCCGTGCAGGGAGGCGATTAGTCAGGCCAGCATGGCGGAGTGCAAGGCCGGGAGCAGGGCTGCTGGGCAGAGGGAGGGTGGCCAGGGGTAGCTGTGGCAGGGAGCTGAACCTGAGAGGGTAAGGATGTGGACTCGCAGAGCTTGGCGACTTGGGATCAGGCAAAAGAGGGGATCGGAGAACTCAGGATTCTTGCTCAAAGAACTAAGCCCATGGAAGACACCCTAGAAAGCCTCTGAAAGCAAGAAGAAAAGCGTGGGTCCCATTCTGTGGTGCTGTCTTCAGGGTTCAGGCCTTCAAGCCAGGTGGAAATATGCCCAGCAGCCCATGGGCACCCTGTGAGCTGACCACTAGAGTGCTCCCCACTGCTGGTGGGAATCCTGGGCCTCGGAGAGGAAGAGGGCTGGAAACTTATCAGACGGCCCTGCCTGTGAGCAAAAGGGGTCCAGCGGCCGGCCGGGAAGAGACTTGGGCAGTGAAGGCTGTTGCAGGCAGAAGCGGGGTGGTAATTACGGGTAGCGAGGAATGATCTGAAAAGTGGGAACTACTCAGGAGACACCCAGGGAGGAAAGAGTAGGCATTGTCTATTTGAATCCCCGCTAGTAGGGCACTCCTGAGTCGACCTAGGACTGAGATCCCTGCACTGCAGGTGACGGGCTTCAGCCATATGCTCACGGTGGTTCTGACCATTCATATTAGAATTCACTCGCTTACTATACCTCCCCCAAACTTCTTTGGTGCTAAGAACCATTCGGAAGGTTCTGCAGTGGACAGCAATACCTCCTTCCTGTTCCTGACCCAGAGTCTCTATGTTAGCTACATGCTGCTTGATAAAAACCTGAGATAATGGACTCGCAGAGAGAAACAACCTCTTCTGGTCCATAGCTTTGGAGATTACAGCCCAAGGTAGGGGGACCCGTGGCTTCTGGGACTGGGCCAGGCAGCACGTCACGCATGACAGGCCTGTGTGATGGGGCGAACTGCTTCTCTCAGGGCTAGGAAGAAAAAAGCGAAAAAGAGGAAGGGGTCAGAGCCCCCCAGTCCCTTTCAAGGACACTTCTCTCAGTCACACCCTCATGGAGACCAAGCCTTTAACACCTGGGTCTTTAAGAGACATTGATTCCATCCGTGGTGGCTCCAAAACCTCCAATAACTAGGCCTGCCAAACTGTGTTGAAACAGTGCTCCTAGGGAGACTCACCCCGCTGTCTCAGGGCCTTGCTTCTCAAAAAAAAATTTTTTTTTTTTTTTTTTTAAATTTTATTTATTTATTTATTTGTTTGCTTGTTGTGTTTGTTTGTTTCTCTATTTATTCATTTTGTGGCTGGCTCAGCCTGCCCTGGTGGTGGCGCTGGCGCAGCATGTGGTGCCGGGGATCGAACTGCAGTCCCCGCAGTCGCCTGAGCCCTCCTAAGCAGGCGCTTTAGACCACTGAACCA
>PVKN010020720.1:0-15819 GCA_004027915.1 Capromys pilorides
TCCAGAACTATATTGAATAAGAGTGGCGATAGGGGACATCCTTGTCTTGTACCAGATTTGAGAGTAAAAGACTTTAGCTTTTCCCCATTTAGAATTATGTTGGCCATTGATTTGTCATAGATGGCTTTTATCAGGTTGAGGTAGAGGCCCTCTGTACCCATTTTCTGTAGTACTTTGAACATGAATGAGTGTTAGACTTTGTCAAAAGCCTTTTCTGCATCAATTGAGGTGATCATGTGGTTTTTGGCTTTGACTCTATTAATATAGTGTGTTACATTTATAGATTTGCGTATATTGAACCATCTTTGCATCCCTGGGATGAATCCTACCTGGTCAAGGTGTATAATCTTGATCATTTGTTGTATTCTATTGGTGAGGATTTTATTGAGAATTTTTGCATCTATAGAACTGGCATTTTATTGAGAGCAAAACTTTAAATTCTCCAAGGCCAAACATAACTTGCATTCTCCCTACAATACAGAAGAAGCTATGCCTTTGCTTTGTGAAGTACATTCATTGTGAATAGCATTTACCATTCTTTTTTCCCATGGGGGAGAAGTGGGGTTAAAGGGCTTGTATGTTTCTCAGCTGAGGTGGGGTGGAAGGCAGGAGGATGCTCAAAGAATCCATGGAATATGTAAAAAGGTCAGACTACTTGTATGCTGTCTTATTAGATGTTTACTGAGCAGTGGTACTTGCTCACCTGCCCTGGAATTAACAGAGCATAGGAAAGAGAGTTGGTGAGAGAAGTTGTGCTCCTGTAATGAATTATAGAGGAAGCAAGGCAGCCCCAGGAAATTGATGGCCCCTGAGAGACATGCAGGTGCAGTCCCTCCCATTCATGGGCAGGCGCATGTATGGCCTTGTCTCTACAGGTAAGACTAGCTTGGACCGTCACTAGGTAGGGTAGAAAATCTCTCATATCATAGCGATGTGGCTTGGTTCTGTGAGCTGTGGGTCAACTAGAAGATGCAGGCAGCTCTAACCCAAGACCACTGTTAATGCCCAGAAGAGCTGTGCAGCCTGGAGATCCCTGTCAATAGGGCTGGCCTCTATCTCTGTCCACTGTGATGTGTGATGGAAAGCCAAGACCAGTCTTAGCCTCTGAGCAGTGGGTGGTTAGCCATGTGAAAGAATGGAATAGCAGGAAGGAGATTGATTATCATAGCATGGTAGCTGCTGACGTGCAGTGAAACAGAGAATTCCTTTTCTTTCCCTCTATCCTCCCACCTCTTCCTATCTGAGCCACTAAGCCACCAGATCAGCCTGCTCTTGAGAATGAAACAGAAATGGGCATGAGGTTGAGATATGGACTATGTGTAAAAAATGTTTTGTTATGAAAATCCTTATGTCTATGTAAAAGAAATAAGAAATCTCATGAACACATCATCCAGCTTTAATGGCTAGCAAAATTTTGCAGTCTTATTTCATTATCCCTCCCAAACTTTATTTAGAAATTATTTATATGAATAATTTAACACAAGTCCCAGGTATTGTGCCAGTTCACATGTAGATACTTGTGTATGCGATTCTAATAAGGACTTTTTTTTTTGTTTTGCAGGACCATTATACTGTTATTGTTCCTAAGAAAATTAGTATTATTTCCTTTATACCATATAATACCCAATCTCCATTCACATTTCCTTAGTAGTTTCAAAGGGTTCATTTTTCTATTTCTTTTAAAAAGTGTCCATGAGCAAGATCCACATTTTGTATATGATTAATGTGTTTTATAGGTCTGAGTAGGCCCTTATTTTGCTTTTTGCTTCATGACATTGAATTAATGGAGAAGAATGTTTACTTGCCATGTAGAAGGGATGGCATTATAAAAATATACCATTTTCATGCATGAAAATAGTACATGGAAGACCAATAGTTTTTAAAATTAGTAAGCTCTAAGAAATATGTACTTAGAACAAACAAAAATTAAGCATGTGACAGCACTGCTGACTTTGTGTTCAAATGTATAATAATTCAATGTCGTAGTTGAAATATAACCTACAGTCTTTACAGTTGTGAAGAGGAAAAACAAAGTTTTACCTTTTTGCCTGGTTGCTTTCTAATGGTGCCTCTGAACTGGCTTCTCTATCCCTGATTATCTATAAATTGATAGGTAGGTTCAGAGATTTGATTAGATTCTGGTTCAATTTTTAGACAGGGATACTATCTAAGCAGTACTATATATACAAAATTATTTTAATAATAAACATCAATGAAAGTATTTTGGGAAAGACTGATAATCAAGGCTGTTCACCTCCCTGAGTGAGAAGGAGACAGTATTAGCAGTTACTGGGGAAAAACACAAATCAGCACATGTAATTCTCAGTAAGATGAGTCTCTTTGACCTGTCTGGTTATGGAGAAGAGATATGCTTTTTCCACCAAGGATCCAAGTCCGGTAGACATGTGAGTTGGCAGATAAGATGATTTTGAAAGCCAGACCCACGTCTTTGAGATGGGCAGATGGTAGAGAGGAGATGGGACTCCAAGCAAGAAGATTTTACACACAGCTTGCTCCTTCCCTCAGCTTTTTGAAAGTGAGGTGCAATTCTGTGCCTCCCTCAGATGTGGCTGTAGGCTGTGAGGGATCGGCTGACTTTTATTGGTGGTGCACAGCACAGGTGGCTGTCCCATTAAGGGCCCTCTGGAGCATTTGTCAAACCAAATGGGGCTAAGTGACTGCATCAAGTAGGAAAAAGAGGTAACCACACCCCAAAGGGCAGCTTCTCAGTTCTTTCTGGTAAACTGAACCCTGCAGAGGGACCCTCAGAAGTGCATGGTGGATTCATAGAGACTACAGGAGAACAGAGGGCTAATAGGCCTTCACCTAGGTCAGAGGACTGGTGGTAGAGAAGTCTCCCAAGGCTGCCTGGGTGGGATAAGATGCTCTTTAATCATTTACCAAGCCTAAAGAATGAGTTGCCAGTTTATATGGAGCCAGACGGCTGAGGGTTGTCTGATTCTCATCTCTTCCTCCTTTGCACCCCAGTGTCAGAGGGGTCTAACAGTGGCAAAGAGGGACACCTGGAGTTCAAAACCAGTCCAGCCCTAGATGGAGAAATGAACCCCTAAATATTGACCACCTAAAGGATTAGAATGTTTTATTACTTTCAGTGACTCTTAGTCATTTCTGAGTGAAGCGAAAGATCCTGGAATGTGGCAGAATTTTCATGCAGAGCAAGGGAAGGCCCATTCCCTTTACCCACTGTTGGAATTTTCAAAGAGCAGAAAGGGAATAAGGCATTTGCCTCACATTCTGATAGCTGTCCAGCGCTCGCTCTCTCTCTCTCTCTCTCTCTCTCTCTCTCTCTCTCTCTCTCTCTCTCTCTTTCTCTTGTATTTTAGGGAAGGGTCTACAGGGTGTTCAGGGTCTCACTACTAGATCGGACTCTGCCTGCTTACAGCCTCCCAAGAGCTGGGATTACAGGTGTGTGCCACTGTCTCGGTGCATCCCGGGCCAGGGCTGGCACGGCAGGACTGGGGATTAAACCTCAGGCCCTTGCACCTGCTTGCCGGCACTTTAATCCACACAGCTATTGGGCTGGCCCCAAAAGTAGAAAGTTAAGATTGTGTGTGTGTGTGTGTGTGTGTGTGTGTGTGTGTGTGGTACTGGGGATTGCACTCAAGATCTTGTCCTTGCCAGGCAGGCTTTTATGCAGCTGAGCTATATCTCCAGCCCTCCAGCTTTCTGATTACCCAGCCAGTTAATGTTTGGATGAAGAAATGGGAAAAGGATAACTGGCTGAGTACAGAAGATTGAGGAAGAGGTGAACCAGCCGACTTCATCCTTTCTGTGTCTTAAAATCAAAGCAAAACTGTAGCGTGCTGCAGCTGGAGGAATGTGTTCTTCCCCAGGATCTGCTGCTGGGATGCCTGACTCACTTTTGGCCCGTTTCTTCTCTTGTGCTTTGGTCAGCTTCCCCATTTCTAGGACAAAATGCTTGACACCTCCGACTCAAAGGAACACAAGTTTGCTTTGGGCTCATGGTCTTAGAGGTTCCAATGCATGGTTGGTCTGCTCCAAGGTAAGAAACATGGTGCTTGGAAGGCATAGGAGAAGCACATTGTTTACCTCGATGCAACAGGAAGTGGACAGCAGAAAAGCAAGTGCCTGAGAGGAAGGGCCAGGGACCAGGCCAGCACACACCCACCTCCTGAGAGCTCCCTCCCTGTGTACCTGCTGTGGGTTGGCCCAACAATGAGGTCAGTGCCCTCAGATAAGGTCACCTCTCCAGGAGTTTCTTACTCAGTTAAAAAACCCAGATTAGCGGACACGGCCCTTCACGTACTTATCACCTAGTATCATCCCATCGGCTTTCACAAGTACAGTGGTCGTCATAGTCCTTCATTCAGTCTTCTTGCTTGTTTTTTGGTGGTGGGTTGAGAGAATGAACCTGCAGTCTTTTTCATGCTAGGCACGTACTCTACCTCCGAGCTGCACTCCCAGCTCCATCTTATTATTTACATACAATTTTCAGGACCATGGCAATTTTCTAGAGAAAGTACTCAGCTATATTTCATTACATTTTTTTCTCTTCCCTGAAACAGAATAGTTTCTTTTTGTTTTATGTACTTCCTTGAGTAACTTCAGTGTAATTGTCGTAAGTGGCCCTAAATAATAAAACATTAAGTATATAAACATATGCCATTTTAACCATTTAATACTCAGTTCCCTTTCTTTTGTCTGGGACACATGCCTTCCAAAATTATCCATCCAGATGGTAAAATAATCAATAATTTGATTTATAGTTGGGTAAAATTATTTGAACTACTAGAATAATTTATCGCATGTACTTTGTGAGTTGTATATACACATTAAATGATCCCTTTGCTGGCTAAAAAATCCTCTTTTTCCCTGTTACTGGTATTTGGGAATAAATCACCAAAAAGGCTAGTTTCCCAGAGAGAACCTTAATCTTAGTAAATTTTTTTTCAGTTTCTTAATGTCATGTGTTAAACTGTTCTGCACATTGCTATGATTCTTCTCCTAGAATCAGTGCTAATACATTATCCTTTGACTGTAGCGTTTCTGTATGAACCAGCTTTCTTGTCACTGGGTTCAGTACCTGACACCCACAGCTTCAAGGGCTAGGTGCTTAATGGGCTCATGTTTTGAGTGGATTTAGTTCATGGACAGCTACATTCCGTGGGGATGTCTCATGGTCAAAGGGTTTGGTGGAGCAAATCTGCTTAACTTTTGGAGATTGGGGCAGCAGTGGTGGAGAGGAAGGGGTGAGGGACCAGGCACAGAGCTCAAGGCCAGAACCCCACAGTCCACCGTGAGGCGCCCAGAAGTGTGCTTCCCCAGCCTCCAGGTAAAAGCCCCAAGCCAGTCAAGTTAACCCTGGACCCTGACTCCGTGCTGTGAAAAGTGGTAAGAAAGGAACATTAACTGAGCACATTTTAAATGTTTTACCCATTTCATTTGGGAGATGAAAGTTCCTAAGCAGATAAATACTTAGGATTTCTTCTGGCAGAAGGGAATTTATGATGGGCTGGGAGAGCTCGAATTTTGTTTTTTAAAAGAGGAAAACATAATCATTCTTTTAAGGTAAGGCATTCAAATTTTGTTTTTCTTTGTCATGAGTGTCTCTCTAATTGGCAAATTTTGCTACTTCTAATACAAGTAAAACACTCAATGGTGAATGATTGTACCTATTTAAAATGTGACATTATGTTGTGACATGTGATCAGTGTATTCCATTCAGGCAGGAAGAAATAGAAAGGCCCTGAGAAAATACTGACCTGCTTGTTGGTGACCCTGGGACAGAGAGTTGTGATCCAAATATCCGGAAATGAATTTCACTGGCATGTGTAAGTTGGGCGGGACCTTCAGAGTTAGTTACCTTTGAAGAGCTGAGACCCGTGGCACAGGAGCTTTGCAGTAGTCACCGTCCAGCTTCTGTTCTCCTTTCGCTGATGCTGTTGGCTTGCTGTAGTGTTCTGAAAAGTTAAGCCACTGAAATACCTGAGGTCGCTTTTTGAGGGGCTTTGGCTGTGACAGCTGGGGAAAACGGTTTATCTGTGATGCTCCAGGAGAATTTTTTCCAGTACTGTATTGGTCATTTTCATCTGATGTTCCTTTCCAAAAGCTCCTTTCTGCTTTCATCTTTAACTTAAAATATGTTTGGCACCTTTTTAATGCAAATGCCATTTTTACCATTTCCTTCCCCTGCAAAAGGAGATGGTGCCTGCCTGTGGCTGTTTCTCTGATCCTGATTTCTGGCTGGGCTTAGGTATATTTTTCAACTCCCAATATACCGATGTCAGATTTATGTCAGTAACACTCCTCACATGCCTTTTACTCTAGATTCCTGTGACTCCCTAAAAAATAACTCTTAAGTAAAGGCGAGGCACAAATAAGATAAAGCATTTAACAGATGAAGGTCTGACGGAACTTCAGGAATAAAGCTGTTTCTCTACATGTCTCAGCAAATTGCTCCAACCCCTCAGCAGTAGCGTAAGCCACTACCATGAGCATCTTGGAGGTGTTCAGCTGTGGAACAGGAGGAGGAGGCACTCATGTCTCTGCCTGGCCTCACTACCTCTTGCTCTCTTTGTGTCTGGATTTGGGTTGGGGCTCCTCTTAGATATCATTGTGGAGTGAGCTGTGCAAAGGGTATAGGATTAGTTCATACTTGATTGGCTAAGGCGTTTTTTCCAATGTCCATACGTTCAAATTCTAGTCAACAAAAATATGTTTAAAGAAAATTGGCTCCCAGAATTAAAGTGAGTAAAGCAAGTGTTAACCATTGGGAAACAGCCAACACATCTTTTTCTTATTTACCTTTTTAATGAGGAAAACTTATATCGGGTAAAGTATACCCATCTTAAATTTACGGCTCAGAGAAGTCTCACAGGTAAACATACCTGGGTAATCAGCACACAGCTAGCAGTGTAGGAGGCTCCTAACATCAGAAGATTCCATGTCATCACTCTCATACAGAATAACCACTATGCTGACTCCTAATGGAATCTGATGTCTTGGGTGAGTTTTGCCTGTTCTTAAAGTTTATACAAAAGCTATTGTGAGATGTGGACTCGAATATGCTGACTTCTGTGTCTGCCAACTTGATCTACGCTGCTGAAGACAGCAGTACTCTTATCCTTTTTGTTGTCCTGCAGTGTTCCATTGCATGACTATACCACCATTTAGTAATCCATTTTACTGTTGATGAGCAATTTGTTTTCCAGGTTTTGATTATTTTGAATTAAAGCTTCTCTGAATATCCTCTTGCATGTTTTTTTGGTGGACAAGCCTTTCTTGGCTTATGAGGTTGTCACTACCTTTTTATCTTTGGAACACGTTGATAAACTATTTTCCAACTTGACTATAAATTACTCCTGTACTAACAAAGTGTATGAATTTTATTTGATCCATATGTTTACCAACACTTAGTTTTGTCAGTAATAAACTTTTAACAGTTTCTTTCCCAAATCAGAAAATGTAGCTCTAATTTTTAAATGAGATTTTTGTATACCTAGAGCTCAGTTACTTTTCCCCCTTCTTTTGGTATAGGGGTTTGAACCCAGAGACTCTACACTGAGCTACATCCCCAGGCTGGCTCCCTAGCTTTCTTTTCTCTTTTTTCTTTTCCTCTTCCTCCTCTTCCTTCTCCTATCCTCTCCTCTCTTTCCCTCTCCTCTCCTCTCTTTTCCAGATGCATTTCACTAAGACACTAAGCTGGGCTAAGACTTGTGATCCTCCTGCCTCAGCCCTCCAGAGGTTGAGAATATAGCAAGGTGCGCTATGCCCAGCTCAGTTACTCATCTTTCTCCATAAAATATACCCTTTGTGTTTGTGAGTTTCCCGTATTTATAGGGCATCATAGAGCCAAGCCCATCAGCAGTGCGAATCGGGATCTGATCAGTCACCATAATCCACAGGGCCTCCAACATCTTGACAGCAAGACCATGTCTTCCACTCCAGCGTCAAGTACATTGTGCTTGTCTCCAGCACTTTGTCTTCAACACTGAGATAGCAACATGGTGTGTGTAGGATGCTCCACTGTTGCATCTCATCTGGCTAAGGGTAGCAGTAGGTACTGCGCATCTGTTTTGCTGATACTGCAAGCAGCAACACTTGTCTGAACATGGGTAGAAATCCAGTTCTGAGCAAGGACTGGCCCACAGTCGCCATAGAGTTTTTTTGTTTTGTTTTGTTTTTTAGTATTTTAGGGAAGGGTCTATAGGTTGTTCAGAGTCTCACTACTAGATCAGACTCACAGTGATCCACTTATTTACAACCTCCCAAGAACTGGGATTACAGGTGCACCCCACTACACCCAGTCTCAGTTGCCATCTCAGCACATCCTAAGGGGCGGGGCTGGGACCAGCATGGCAGGCCTGGGGATCGAACCCTTGGCCCCTGCGCCTGCTTGCAGGCAGGATTTTGTTTTTCTCATGTATCCTTCCCTACTCAGGTCTAGACTTGAGTCTTTACACTTATGTCAATCTGTACTCCAGCCTCATGTTTTGAATTAATCCTAAATATGATCATATGTTTACTTTGAACCAGAGAAAAGTTATCCCTTAGAGAAGGAAAAAATAAGATTGTGCACAGATAGAGGATTTGGTCCTCGTTCTTCTGGACATAGTACCAAGATATGCAGAGAGTTATGAACCAGAAAGAAGATCCTTGGAGTCTCCCTGGCCTTGTCCCTGAGGGCCTCTGTCTTCTTGTCATTAGAAGGAGGAGTGGCACTAAACACCTTTCTAAGACTGTGGTAGCTCTAAGACTTAATGAATTTTTGAAGTGTAGCCACTGTTATTCTCTTCTATATTATCCTTGCCACTCCAGGAGAGTTGAGGATTTTAGTCTTGTATTTCTTCAGAGAGAACTACTTCATAGTGGCATCAAGCAAATGTCCTTATGTCGTAATAAGAATGGAACACCTTGGTTTAGTTCTAACCAGAAAATGGAAGATGAAAACATATTTAAGTTATACTTACTTAGAAGGTAAATAGCTATAACGTTTCTTGAACCATACTTTCATAATGTCTATGTGCACATATTGAAAAACCAATTGTGTATTAATTTCCTGTGACCGTTGTAACACCCATTAACTAGGAAGCTCACCGTTTAATGTTCTCAAAGTTATAAAAGCCAGGAGTCGTAGGGCAAGGTGTCACAGGGCTGTTCGCCCCCAAAGGCTCTCGGGTGAATCCACTGCTTGCCCTTTGCCATTTCAGCAGGTCTGGCTCCAGCCACCACAGCCTCCGCCTGCCCTGTCACGTGGTCTCACCTCTTCTGGATCATGGCTCCCTCTGCTCACTCTTAAAAGGATCTATATGACTGCATTTAGTGCATTTCAGCCATCCAGGGTGCGTGTTTCCTCTCAAGATCACTAACTTAACTACACCTGGTACCATGCAGGGTAATTTTCGCTCCCTGCCCCTGTAAGACAGTTTTCACAGCCTTTAACGATGAGCGTCTGGACAATATTTTTTCAGGAGTACCAGTCAGCCCACAGCAGAGTGTTACTTTCATGACGATGATTTCCCTACCATAGCTAGGAATGAGCACTGAACGACTAGGAAAGCCTTACAACCGCGGACACTGGAAATAGATGTGCTGCGTCTTTAGCAATCAAAGACATGGGGCTAAAGAAATAGTATTGAATATCTCTTATTTATCCTTTGAACTTGGTTTATTTTCACTAAAGTTCACTAGTAGAGGAATTTAAATTGGAAAGGGATCTCTTTGTGATTATGTGAATTAATGTCTAATTATAAGTCAAGAAATACAATTTTTAAAACAAGGGCTGGCCAGATGGCTCAGCAGAATAAAGTGCCTGCTTAGGCAGGCGCAGGAACTGGGGTTCAACTGCCGCCATGCCATGCTGGGCCTGCCTGGGGGATGCGCTGAGATGGCAATTGAAACTGAGTGTGGTGGCATGCACCTGTAATCCCAGCACTTGGGAGGCTGAAAACAGGAGAATCACTATGAGTCCAATCTGTGTAGTGAGACCCTGTAGACTCTGTGCTAAATACATTAAAAAAATTGTATATGGTATTAAAGAATGTCTTGGTTATAGCTTGGCAGGAAACCAGACAGGTACATTGCTCGAAGGTCACAGTTACTGCCAGAGAAGACTGAGGATCTGTTGGTTCCTTAGTTTATATTTAGTTCCTTTGGGAGTCAGACACATTGTTTTGCATGATGCTTTTCAATTTTTAGAGGGCAAGAAAGAGTATTTTTCAGTAAGGGCCAATGTAACCTTGAAGGTTTGGCCAAATTTGTAAGAAAACGGTCATTTTCAGATCCTGGAAAGGAATGGACTCATTGAGTTCTCTTATGCAAGACTCAAGAAGCCTGGTTCAGGACATGAGCTGTAAGATCAGTTCTGATTGGACGGCACGTGAGGTTGGACAGGTGAACTAGGCAGGGTGCAGAAATCCACAAGAGAGTGGGGCCAGCTCTTCAGAGGCCATCACGCACAAGTGGCCGGGGCATCTTTGACAAAGAATGAAAGGAGCATAGCGGCTGAGTGTCTCTGGTGGGAAATGAGTAGCTGACAGAGGGACTCAGGGCTGGTCACCTGGGGTATTGTGGTTCTCAGCCCAGGCTGCACATTAGCAACCACGGTAGGAGCCTTTCAAAAATAACCTGGGGCCAAATTAAATTGGCATTTCTGCAGACAGGACAGGGCATTCATTTTTGTTGCTGTTTGCTCCTGCTCTTTTTTCTTTATCCCTTTTCTCTTGTTTTGGTTTTGTTCCCAAAGGGATTCTGAATTGAAAGCAGCATGATATTTCAGACATTGGAGAAGGTGAGAAATGGAGATTTTATTTTAAAATCAGTGCAGTGTTGTTGGAGTCCTTTAATAAAAGGAGGGATAGGATCTGGTGTCTTGGACCGACTTCCTGCCTCCAATGTGAGAAGGTGAGAGAGGTGGGGTGAGTGAGAGCCATCCGCAGGTGGTGGCTGTGGCTCCAGGAGGCAACCCACAAGTACTCACCCCCGCTACATTTTGGAGGGCTGGAAGACTGAAGATCATAGGCAGACGGAGGAAGGACTCAGAGATGACTTCTCTTTGGCTTGAACAGTTAGGAGCTAGCAGCTTTATTTACCGTCTTAGGAGGACCTGAGGGAGGAGTGGGTTTGGGAAAGAAAAATGAGTTTGGGTTGCGGATATGTTAAGTAAAGTCTCTGCTTTAACTGGAATTTAATCCAAGCCTGTGGGAATATCTAAAATAGAAGGAGCCAATCAAAACAAGGAAGGTCCAAGGAGTTAAATATGGTTGGAAGGGCAGGTGTGCCGGGCACAGAGCAGGAGAGATAGACTTTTGGGCTCAGAAACAGCCACTGGGTATTGATGAGTTGATCTTGGCCAAGGGAGAGGAGGGCCGTCAGGGGTGTGGAGAGGAATGTGGCTGGGGGAGAGGCCGAGAAGACTGGTTACCTAAGAAGGCTCAACGGTCTCCATGAGCTGCTGCACGTTTATGAGGAAGTCTGAGGCCTGCACTGGTCTGAGCAGACTTGTGGTTGGAAGACTGGATCTAGTGGCTTTAATTGGTAGATCAGAGGTCTGAGCAGAGGTTGGAGACGGCTTAGCAGGCTCCTGTGGTGAGTCACAGTGTGGTCAGGAAAGAGGACCTGGGTAGAGCAGTGGTGGGGAGAGCAGAGGAGCTCAGGTGATTATGGGAATGCTGTTGGCAGTTGGACTGCGCTCTTCTGACACAGACATGGAATCCACAGTACGGGAGCAGTTACAGGTGACTCCGGGCAAGCCGCTGTGACTGGCTAGTGGCTTCTGTATGCTGAAGATAATTTGCCCAGGTCCTAAATCATTAGTATTCTGTGTACAAGGAAGTAGAAAATAATTTTTTTATAGGAGGCTAAAGTAATTTTTATGAAATAAGCCCTCATGCTTTCCCTGACTAGGAAAGGCTTTTTCAAGGTTGTAGGTCTCATGAAAATCCTAAAGTCTGGGCTCTGCTGCATGTACCTCCCCGGGTCCCAGCTTCTGACCCAGCAGTGGCGGGATAGACTGCAGAACTCAGCTAGGCCCTCTGCTGGGTTCTGCCTCTGCCTCTGCCTCTGCCTCTGCCTCTGTCTCTCCCTCTCTCCCTTCCTCTCCTTCTCTGTCTCTCTGTCTCTGTCTCTGTCTCTGCGTCTCTGTCTCTTTCTGTGTCTCTCTATCTCTCTTTCTGACTCTCTCTGTCTCTCTCTCTCTCTCCCCCTGTTTGTCAGGCACTACCTCAACACAGGCCCTGCAGAAGCTCTAGAAAAAGGGATGAGGGTTATGGAGGCTTCCAATGCATGAAGGCCAGGCATCTCCAGGAGAATAGGAGTAAGAAATGCAGGAACTGGGGGACCTTCTGGGGAGATGAGATTCCCCCCTTCCTGGCCCATGTGGGCCTGCTCCAGGTCAGGTTTGTCTGCCTGCTTTGTCGTCAGAGCCTGCTGTCCCTTCTGCCTGTAGCCATCTGTTGCTTCCCCTGGCCCGCCTCCCTCCTGGCGCACTGCCTGTGGAGATTGTTCCACAGTTTATTTCTCTTGCTCTTGGCCTTGTGATAGTTGCCCGCATGAAAGCGCATGGGGTCACCAAGTCCTCTTTATGCTGCCTGTGCCTTCTTTCACTTATCTACTTACCTTGGAAGCGAAGGCAAGACGTGCACGTACATCCTAATCATGGGCCTGCTGCACGGAGAGCCAAGCCTTCGGCTTGAGGAGAGCAGCACTCACATCTGGAGATTTCCACAGGGTTGGAGCTAGAGCACAGGGTTCTCAAGGAAGAGCCCAACAGGGGAGAGACTGATAAACAGAAAACAACGGCCTCTGTTATTTTTAGTGTTTCTTAACTTTCTCCGTCTCACGGTGCTTGCTTATGGTAATGAAACATTTATCCAGTATATCCTCAAATCAGGCTCTCAACTTTACATGATCACAACATATGTACAAAAATGTCCATAAGCGACATTCGTGTAGGCAAATGAGTGATGAGAAAATAACGGTTGCTGGGTAACCCTGAGCACTGCCCAGGGCTGCCTCTGGGCTGTCCCTCTCCCACCGGAAGCCACTTGTGTCATTTCTAAGGTGATGATTTTGTTGTTTCAAAAAGTAATCCCAGCACTCTTGAAATAATATCCTTTAGTTTTGCTTGTTTTGAATTTTATATGTAAATGGAACCAGATGGTGCTGCTGTTTGTCCCTCATCAGTTTTGCAAGGGGCATCTGTTTTGTTCTACATAGCTTTAGCTTGTTAGCTGTTGCTGCCCTGGAGTTCTGAGCCCTATGAGAATCAACCTTCAGCATCGTGTTTGTTCGCCTTAGAGCAAGTTTCAGGAATGTAAATGATGAAGCTGTGACTATGTGCAGTGTGTGCATCTCAGTGGCTCTGAGTGGGCGTTTCCCTGTGGGCTAGAAGTGGAGCTGCTGCCTTGTGGAACACGCGCCTGTCCACCTCTGCTGCATTCCAGAACGGTCACACGTTCTTGTCAACACTGAATTTTGTCATGTTTGTTTTTGCTTTTACTGACTGAGAGTATGTGTTAGTATCTTTCTGTAGTTTCATTTTGCTTTTTCTCTATTAGTGGAGCTGACCAGTCATTTATATATTTATGGTCAAATAGATCTCCTCTTTTGTGAGGCAGATATTTTTTGTTGTGTTGTCTCCCTCTTTTGAATTGTTAGTAGAATTCCTTACATTGTTCTGCTAAATTATCTATCTACCTACCTACCTACCTGGCTATTTTCTTTTCCTACTCTGTGACTTGGCTTTTAATTCTCCTGTATAGCTTTTCTAACAAAAAGAAGGGTTTAATTTTGATGTAATCAAATATATCAATCTTCCCCATTCTGTTTGGTCTTTGTGAACCTTCTTCATGAAGCTTAAAGATATTTTATAGATTAAATTCTACGGGCTGGCCAGGTAACTCAGCAAGTTAAAGCACCTGCTTAGGTGGACATTGGGCCCAGGGTTCAATTCCCGGCATGCTGTGCTGGCCCCGCCCCTTTGGCGTACTGAGAGGGTGATTGAGACTGGGCATGGTGGCACATGCTTTTAATTTCAGTGTTTGGCAGGCTGAAAA
Organism: Capromys pilorides; assembly: GCA_004027915.1. Lineage (NCBI taxonomy): Eukaryota > Metazoa > Chordata > Mammalia > Rodentia > Capromyidae > Capromys > Capromys pilorides. The sequence goes on from PVKN010020720.1 coordinate 14,037, forward strand.
CAGGAGAATCACTATGAGTTGGATCTGTGTGTTGAGACCCTATAGACCCTGTACTAAATACAAATGATAATAATAAATAATAACAAGTTCTACAAGCTTTAGAATTGAACATTTCTTGTTTAGGTCTAAAATTTGTCTGAAATTAGTTTTTATATATAATATGAGGTAGTAAAATTAATATTGTTCTATATGGGTATTGTCCCAGTTCCATTTATTAAAAAGACAGTTCTTTCTATTGCTGTGGTCTGTAGTATCTCTCTTAGTATAAGTCAGTTTCTAGGCTTCATGGTCTGTTCCTTCTAGAAGAGAATACCTGGTCTTACCAGTGCCAGCCTGGCTTGCTTACTTTCTCTCTCTCTCTATATATATGTGTCTCTATAAATGAATCTTTATTTTGGAAAAGCTATTCTTTGTTTTTCAGCAGAGTCTTGGTGATTCTTAGCCCTTTGCATTTTCACATAAAATTTTAGCATCACTTAGTCAAGTTCCACACTCCACACATAATGTTTCAGAAATTTTATTGGCATTTGATTGAATTTGTAAATTAATCTAGAGAGAACTGACATCTTTACAATATTGAATCTTTGCTTACATCTTTTTAAACATGTCTTAGTAAAGTTTGATAGTTCTTTCCTGAGAGACTTTGCATATTTTTTGTTATATTTAATGTTGAGCACTTTATATTTTTAGATGCTATTGCAAATGGGTTTTTGTAGGATGTAATTTTCTGTTTGCTGTTACTCCAGAGTTAGTTGGGCTTCCCACATTTCAAGTGGATTCCTTTCCATTGCTAAGCTCTCCTAACAGCTCCTCTGTAAATACCTTCGCCTGTGCTATGATCATAATCACATCATTGGTGAATGATGGCAGTTTTGTTTGTGCCTTTTCAGTTGCAGTATCACTTAGCTATCATTTACTGATGCCTTGCTGTATTGGCCAGCCCCCAGCTTCAAGCTGAATGGAAGGGCTGACAATGGACATTCTCCTCTGGCTTCTGATTTTGAAGGGTGATTTTCAGCATTTAACCTTTTTAAAGTATGAATCATGCTGAAATGGGGCAGGGAGTGGTAGTCTACTAGTGGGGAAAGAAGCGAATATATATATATATATATATATATATATATATATATATTTAGTACAGGGTCTACAGGGTCTCACTACACAGATCAGACTCATAGTTATTCTCCTGTTTATGGCTTCCCAAACACTGGGATTACAGGTGTGCACCACAACGCCTCTTCTTAGTCACCATCTCAGCATGCCCCAGGCATCGGGCTGGCATGGCAGGCCTGGGGTTAAATCCTGGTCCTTGCATCTGCCTAAGCAGGTGCTTTAATCCACTGGTATATCTGGCCAGCCCTCCTAGCTGACCTGTCCCAGCTTTCATAATTTTGTTTTCAGTACTGGGGATCAAACTACACTTGTGAGGCAGGCATTTATGCCACTGAGCTATCTTCCCAGTCCTTGTAACAGTTTTAAATCATAAATGTTGCATTTTGTCACATCTACTCTCTGTATTTATTGAAATGACTGAATGATTTTTCTGTCTTGACTGTTAATATAGGAATTAAATTCTTAATTACATTATCAATTGATCATAATGGTTTTTTTATATTAAAAGATTTAGTTTGCTACAGTTTTGGGTGAGTTTTATCTTCATAAAAGATTATTATATAATTTTCCATTCTCATATCTTTTTTGTTAAAATATTTCATTTCATTCTAAAATTCTTTCAGGAAGATAATTTAAGTTTTTCAGATGTTAGCATACTGACATTGAAATA
>PVKN010020721.1:0-15822 GCA_004027915.1 Capromys pilorides
AAAGGAGAAGAAAGGAGAGGAAAGGAGAGGAGAAGGAAGGGCAAGCTTGCAACCTAGGAGGAGTCAACCTGTCCCCCCTGCACCTCCCATGGTGAGGAGCCACAGGTTACCAGGAAGCGCTTCCTCACAGCTGTCTCCTACCCTCACAGCTAGGGTGCAAAAGAACCTTATAGTGGCTCTTCCCCCTTTACTGGCTCGCAGTAACACAGTACACACTAATGTGGATCAAAAACAGCACTGTCATTTCTAGAAAATACATTTGTTTTCTACATTAAAACAGATTTAGACTTATCTCTAAAATAGCATTATTATTGCAAAGCAACATACTTTTTGCTAGGGGGTGATATCGAGGCCCAAACCCAGGACCTTGTGCCTGCGAGGAACATGTTCTACCACTGAGCTTCAGCCCAGCCTCTGTACATTCTTAAAAGGCTACCCCTAGGCCCCAAACCTGTCCAGAATGTGGCTTTGCCATGTGACTGCCACTAGGCAGGTGATCTCTCCCTCCTTGCAACAGACAAAGTTGAGTGCTGTTCAGAGAGTCTTTTCCTTCTTCTGTCCTAGAGAATTCTCACTCAGGACCCCAGGCATCAGTATTTTTTTTTTCCAGGACCAGGGTTTGAACTCATGACCTTGCACTTGCCAGGCAGACACTTGTGCCATGGAGCTATCTCCCCAGCCCCTCATCAGTATTTTTAAGACTGCCCTGTCTGCTTTAATGCACAGTCAAGGCTGTGCTTATCTGTAACTTGCCATTATTGTCTTGTATTTTTTCCTTTTGGAAAAAATGAGAAAATTCCTACGACCACCCAGCTTCAAAGTCCTGACTGCCCAGAGCATTCCCCACTAACCCCTCAAAAAAGAGCCCATCCGGAGCTCTCCCCAGCCCTAGCCCTTCGGGCACAGGAGCACCAGCTGCGTGATGCGGACAGGCACAGCTTGCTGGCAGGGAGCACGCTGCAAGGTCATGTGACCGAGGAGACCTGGCTCCGTGAACCTCTCCCAGCAGAGACTTTATGACACATGGCCAGGCTGAGTACAGTGGTTGTACCCCGGGGCAGCTTGGGAACGCTCTGTGGGTACTCCCGTTTTGCAGGATAGAAAAGCAAGTGCAGGAAGGTTGCACTGCTTTCTGGGTAGAAACGTGGTCAGATGGTTCTGGGACTTGTACCAAAGATGAGTGAGCTCTAATTCATCAGAAAGGGACACTGCTTGTCGGACATACCCACAAGGGGACAGGGCTCCGTGTGCGCCGTGCCACAGTTGATGCACTTTCCGTTCCTGTAATCCCAGTAGGAGTCGCAGGGATACGCGATGACGTCGCAGTCTTCCTTCAGGGAGGCCAGGAACAGGTACATGGACCTCTGGTGGTCACACTTGAAATACTGCATTCCTGGGTTGGCGGGAATGAAGCCAGAGCAGGGTGGTTGGAGCGTTCACAGGAGCACCGCACACACTTTGCACACACACACAATTCGTCTCTCCTGCACGCCGGGCACTGCACGTGACGCATCAGTGTACTTGTGCCCCTTCAGTCCTTGTAAAAACACACAGATGAAGATCCACACTGGCAAGTGGCAGGAGAGAAGACTAAGCTAGATTAGGTCATGGCAGGAATTAAATAAAGCAAATACACTTTCATTAAAGACCTGGGGGGCCAGGCACGCGGGTGCATGCTTGCAACCCCAGCCGCTTGGGAGGCTGAGACAGGGGGATCACAAGTTCCATGTCAGCCTGAGCAACTTAGCAAGACCCTGCCTCAAAACTTAAAACTTAAAAGGCTGGAAGTGTAGCTCCGAGACAGGGTGCATGCCCAGCAGGCACCAACGATTGTATCTTTGGCACCCCAAAAGAACCCCTGACTGTTGGTAGCAACTGAGGTGTCTCTCGTTGCCACGCAATGCTTCAGCCACAGTCACCATCCTTAGTAAAATACAGAGTTCAGAGCCAATCTCAGCTATTTCTAACTCTGGGGAGGCTCAAGAATTGGATTTGGGGGCCTGGGATTTCGCTCAGTGGCTCAGTGCCTGCTGAGTTTGATTCCTGGTCTCCCTTTCCCTAAAAAGGAATTGGCATTGTAACAAACACTGCTGCCCCACCCCCCCACACACATCTGATCCTGATGCATGTGTGTCTCAGAGCTCCTGGTCAGAGGCGCAAGGCTGCTTTGCAGACCAAAGACTGTCCATCCTGTGTCTGCCCACCAGGAGTGTGGCCACCTCCTGTGGTGGTGGACCTCTCTAAAAAGAAAATAATAAAAGAGCTAGAGGGTGGTGCTGGGTAGTAGAGCATTATCCTGGTCCAAATGAGGTCCCCAGCCCTGGGGGACCAAGGTCTAGTCGAGGACTTCCCCAGTCTGCAGCAAGCTGGCACGAATGATTATGCAACTGCTTTCTGCCACATCAAGAGCAGTAGAGCCCCACCCTAGGCAGAGAGCAGACAGGCCACCAAGGGAGATATGGCAAACAGCTGCTCCGTGCCTCATGTCATGAAAACACAGCCACTCCATGGTTGCCTCGCAGGTGCTGTTTGCTTTCTGGGTGGTGCTGGTCTGTGATAACTGCCTTGCGGGTGTGGGGTGCTCACATGCTGCATTTCCCTGAGCCTTCCGTGTGGTTCTGACTGATGCTGAGGATTGAGAGCCGCTGCTGTGCCACAGAACAGAGGGTGGGGTGTAGGCAGGGGCAGGGCTGGGTCGTGGCGCACAGACCAGGGTCTTAACTGAGCAGAGGCTCGCACTTGGAATACCAGCTACGTGGATAGCTCGTAGGCTGAGGCAGGAGGGCGGCAAGTTCCAGGTCAGCCTGGGCAACTCAGTAAGACCTTGTTTCCAAATTTTAAAAACATTGGTGATGTGGCTCACAGGTACAGTGCTTGCTTAGCCGGTATGAGGGCCTAGATTCAATCCCTAGTATTGGGGCCACAGTGGGGGCACCAGAAACAGAAGAAAGGGAAGGGAGATGTCCCTACCCTGTGTCAGGAGGAATGTGAGCGTAAATGCTAGTCTCGCTAGTCTCGGGAACTCAAAGGGAGAGATAAAACGGCTTTCTTGGATGGGGCAAAAGTCAAATCTAGCGCACCTGTAGGAGGTGAGAGTTGCCGGTAGCAAAATCCCTGAGCCGGAGGGAGAGCCTGCCGCCGAGGGCTCCAAGCCTGCCTGGGCCTTGAACCCCTTCAGCATAGCCTCAGGCCTTCTCCTGCAACATCCCAAGCAAGGAAGGGACCAGCACGGCAGAGACCTGAGGGGCTGGGACCCACGGGCCCCAGCGGCGTGGCCCATGCTCTTTCTGCCGCAAAGGAGAAGCACAGGAGGTGGCCCGTAGGCTACCAGCGCGCAAGAGCAAGAGAGGGGCTGCCACACGGTGCAAGGAGGACACAGGCAACTATGCCTGAGGTCGCGTGGACTCCAGGCCAGGAGAGCCGGAGAGGAGGAGGAGGAGGAGGAGCTGCTGATGTCACCGCGTTGCCCAAGTGGGTGATCAGAGCAGTGGGATCCGCGGAGGAAACAGCAGAGCCATGGTGGGAAGAGGAGCCGTGGTCGCGAGCGGAAGGGCTGGGGGGGAGGGGGGCGGCATCAGACCAAGGCTCCGCGTCCGGCACCACCATGCGTGCCCGTTGGAGTGACCACAGCAGGACAGAGCAGGTAACCTGGGGCTGCTGGGGCCAGCAAGGGACTGGGGCTATTTATGCCATGATCATCTGTTTTTCTAGAATTATCCATATGTTGTCTGACTTGTCCAATAGCAGTGAAAGCAGAGGCACAGCACTGACCATAGGGTCTTCATATTCTGCCCACACACGTTAAAAAAAAATATATATATATAATACATTATATTATACATAATAATTATAATAATATATTATAATATAATATATTATATAATTCTAATTACATAATATAAATATAACTATGTCATATATCATATCACTTATATTATATTATATATATTATATATTGATACAGGGTCTTACTACACAGTTCAGACTCTTACTGATCCTCAGCACTGGGATTACAGACATGCACCACCATGCCCGGTTCTGGGGATTGAACTTGGGACCTTGTGCTTGCAAGGCAGGCTCTTATGCCACTGAGCTATCTCCCCACCCCTGCCCACACACTTTGATAGTCAATTCTGACTCCCCATTTTGGTTTTGTGGCCTTTTCTTCCTCAGTGTGACTGTAATATGCACTCACTGGAAACCATAAATTAAAAGAAATAGTGACACAAAAAGCACTTCAAAGTTCAGTACCAAAATTGCCAGTGAGAATTACCTGGAGTACTTGGGTCAGGTTTTTTCTCATGCCTGCATGCACACAAACATGCATTTGAAATGAGAAATAGATGAATTGGGGGCTGGGTGTGTTCTCAATGAGAGCACTGGCCTAGCAAAGCCAGGTCCTAGACATGCTCCTGATCCGAGCCCAGAGGGAGAGAAGGAAGCAGAGGCCGAGACAGCAAATGAGATGTTGTTGGATGGTTTTGTTTTCTCACTTAATGTTGTAACAGTATTCACTAATTTTTGAAAATATGATTTATAACACATATTGCTTGTGTAGGTGAGCTATAATTCATTTAATGATTCTCCTATGTTGGACATTTAGATTACCTCCAAAACTTCATTATAAATAATGCTGTGTTGGGCTGGGCGTGGTGGTGCACGCCTGTAATCCCAGCACTTGGGAGGCTGAGGCAGGAGGATCAGTGCAAGTTTTTGGGCTACAAAAGTGAGCTCAAGGCCAGCCTGAACTGCATAGCGAGACCCTGTCCCCAAAAGATAAAATAATAATAATAATAATAATAATAATAATAATGCTGTGTTGGACATCTTTGTACTCAAGTTTCTTGTCTAAACTTCCCAATTATTTCTCTATGACATTTCCAGACATGGAATTTTTAGGTCAAAGACATAATATTTCCAAGAGAGAGAGAGAGAAATAAATAATGCAAAATAGCTTTTAATCATATGTCTATAATTTTTAAAGTAACTTTCGAGTTACAATTTTTAATTTATATTTATTGATACCACTTCCATCTTCAGAAATTCATTTCCTGCCCAAAAAGACCCTATTTTATGTAGAATAATTTTTTTAACTACCATTTTCAAAACATTGTCCTACAAAATACAAGGCATCTGCACTCACCTCCAAATATTGTTTTGGGACAACCAGGTTGATCTAATCCTCCATTTGGGTAGAAGTCTATGTTTCCCAGTGGTTCCTTATAGCCCAGTGCTAGAAGAAAACACGTTATGCTTTCATGTGACTTTAAGCTTTTCATACACTGTAGCTCATCTGTCTGCAGGACAAGGGCAGGAACTGTATTCTCACTACCACTGTCATTGTTGTCAGCATTATTCTTTATACCCATTTAAATGGTTTGCCCTGGGCTGGCAAGATAGCTCAGTGTCTAAAGTGCCTGCTTCAGCAACCAAGGGACCACGGTTCGATCCCCAGCACCACATGCTGGGCCAGCCCCACCCCCGAGGCACCCAGCTTGTTAGTTAGGAAGCAGGCTGCAAATTCTACCACCATCTGCTACATTTGGGGTCCCGAATGTCACCCAGAGATCCAGTGTTAAAGGCTTCGTCCTCAGAGTGGTGACATTGGGAAGTGACAGAAACTTAGAAGGAAGTCCTACATCACCAAGGGGGTGCTCTCCCACAGGGCCCTGTCCTTCCTCTTCCTCTTCAAGTCCTGTCCCTGAGTGGAGCAGTTGGCCCCCTTGATGCCTTCCCTCCATGATGTTCCTTTAGCCCAGGCCAAAAAGCATGGTCTCCACCCCCTCACACCATGGACTGGATCCTCCAGAACGGTGAGCCAAAAAAAAAAAGTGTTCCTCTGTAAGTTGATTGTGTCAGGTATGTGGTAGCGATAGGAAGCTGTGCCGTTGCTAGGTGAGTGGAAACATGGTAATAATTCCACTCTTTCTAAAGACCCAAGGAAGTTGGATCATTCATGTACCACCACAGGCTACCCAAAACGATACATTTCTCCTTTACACTTTGCTGGAACTGTTTAATCGTGGGGTGCTCTCAGCTTGCATTTGCATAAGCCCTTAATTAATAACAAGAAAAAAAAAAACGGATTTTTAGTTACTCTTCAAACGTTTTTTGGAGTCCAAGATCATAGTAACAAACATTCTAAAATATGAAGCTATAAAAAAATATAGGACCCGGGCATGGCTGAAGGGTTAAGTGCTTGTTTAGCAGGCTTAGAGTACTGGGCTTGACCCCAGCACCACAGAAAGAACAGTGCCACTGGTACTCGAGGAGGGAACAGGACAGCCTGACGTGGTCGCTTCAGTGGGCCGAGGGTGTAGCTGTGAATGAGAGCACTCGCCTCACACTTGAAGCCCTGAGCTCCATCCTAACACTGCAGAAAACAAACACACACTCCCGCAGACACTGAGCTGTGCAAGCTTGGGAGACTGAGGTGGAGGAATCACTCGAGCCTGGGCTTTTGAAACAAGCCTGGCAGCACAGGAAGGATCCATCTCAAGGGGGGAAAAGTTATAGCCAGATTTAGTAACTGCTTATCTCCTTTAATGATGTAATGCAAAATTAATCAGCAAAATTCTTGATTAAAATACTCCTGAAATATATGTATACATGCATATGCAAAGTATACTGTGGTAATAATACATTGTGGTAGTAGCAACACTAGTTACTGACAACCTACATGTGTTACTAGGTGTCTCATATTCTTCTTCTGAATTTTTCAATGTCTACAAAGTAGCCACTGGTAAATTCAGAAAATACGTAGGCTCAGAGACATCAGAAACTAACATGATAGCACCAGAGAGCGGGACATGGGACCTCTATCCACATGAGCTTGACTGAAAAACTTATACTTTTTCCTTCAAACTTCACTTTCCAAAGCCCAGAGCGGTGGCACATGCCTGTAGTCCCAGCACTCAGGAGGCTAAGACAGGAAGATCACTATGAGTCTGAGCTGTATAGTGAGACCCTATGCCAAATAAATAAATACATAGATAAATAGATAGATAAAGATTTTTTAAAAAATAACCTCTCTACCCTCCTAAAAACAACACCCTCCAAGAATAAAATGTAAATTGCTTGATTTCGTTAAGCATTCAAAAATAAGTAAAGTATGGATTAAAGTGCCTGTTTAGGCAGACATAGGGACCAGAGTAGGGACCAGTGTGGCCCAGGGTACGTTGAGACAGGGACTCAGACTGGGCGTGGTGATGTACGACTGTAATCCCAGCTCTTCGGAGGCTGAAAACAGGAGGATCGCTAGAGTTCAATCTGTGTACTGAAACCCTATAGACCCTGTACTAAATACATTACTACTAGTACTAATACTACTACTACTAATAATAATACTAATAATAATAATAATGTAACACTTTATAAACCTCATAGTAGGAAGGCAGCTGTTAAACAAAGTTGCATTTCTTTAAAACAAACAATTGCTAAATACCAGATCACAGCCCTTGCGATAGCATCGAGTGCTCTGTTTTGTTACAGTTAAACCCAGGACCTCATGCATGCATGCTAAGCAAGCGCTCCACCACTGAGCTACCCCTACTACTGGGCCAGGTGTAATTGGGTGTTCACAGCATCAACAGGATGTGTCATTCATTGACCACTCTCCCTGGTCCCCTCTGTCCTCATCAAGTCCCCTCTCCAGCTCCTCTCTGGCCTCTGGCTAGAGTGGACACCCATTCTTGGCCACCACTCCAGCCCGTGTGGCATGGACACAGTCCCAGATGTGAAATTAGCATCACAAAAGGCACGGCTGGGTGCTGAGGTAGGCCAGAGCTGCTCTGGGCGGGGTCAGACGTGATGCTTCAGTTTTTCTCTCTGCTAAAGGAAATCATGAGAACCAGAAAATCACCCCACAAACCCAGCTGCACGTGTGGAACTCAGCGCACAGAAGTGTGCAAGCCAGCCTTTCTTGCTTGGGCAAGACAGTGACTTTAAAAATAAAATATAAGAGGGGACAATGGGAAAATCATGCCCAACCCAGCACACCACCCCGGGGCTGGCACAGAACCAGCTTCCCTTCAGGGATGCTGTGGGCTTGGAACCCTGCCATGTGGAGAGAGGGGATCTGAAGGAACCTGTTCAGTCCCTGCATGATGATTCCCCTGGGGGAAACTCTGAGAGTCTGGGGCCTGGGACCCACAAGGACAGGGCTATTACCATCAATGTCAGAGTGGATGACGTCCACAAACTGGGCATCGCTGGGATCTAATCTCTCCTCGGGAGGTTTTTCATTGAATAAAGGGCCCGCGGGGTCAAGACCTAGAAGGAAAACAGAGAGGTTTGGCGGCCCCATGCCCTGAGTCACCCCACTGGGCCTTTGATCCCTCCGGTGAGGACGCACACAGGCCAGAGGCCCCTCAGGTGGGCGCAGGCCACGTTCCCACGCTGCTTCATGGGGGCTCCTCTCGGCAGCCTGTAGCTCTTTCCCACAGTGCAGACGCTACCCCAGCGGTGCCCCTGAGCAACACAGCCTGGCAGAGCTCAGCAGGCGGTGCATATACAAGTGGGGGGCAGAGGACAAAGGAAACTGGTTCCTTAAGAAACAAGCACCACAGAGTACGTGAATGAGAAAAAGCCAAAGCTACATACTCGTTATCCCATCTGAGACGATTCCGCTGCCCACTCAGCCTGTCCTTGCTAGCGATAAATCTGTTGCACAGTTTCCACTTTCATTTATACCTTAGCTCAGTTGTAACCCACACTGCAAATGCATGGGGGAGAACTGTGATTCTCATGTTACACGTGAATCCACCGAGGTCCAGGGAGGCCAGGCAGATAGAACAGAAACCAGCCTCCCAGCACAGCACCCCTGTGTGCTGAGCCTTGATTTCCCTGCGCTGACTTTAGCAAGCTCAGCAGGCAAAGACAAAACTCACCAATCAGGCCAGGTTTGATAAAGGGCATCAGTCCCCGCAGATAACCCAGGTGGATCTCACCCTCAAGGCCTCAGCTGGTGTCTTGCCCTTAGTCAGTATTTTTCTTGTTTTGTTTTGTTTTGGTTTTTTTGCGGGACCAGGGTTTGAACTCACGACCTTGCACTTGCCAGGCAGGCACTTGTGCCATGGAGCTATCTCCCCAGCCCCTGCCCTTAGGTCAGTATTAACTGGGCATTAATGACTCTAAGGTGCAGCTAGAAAAACAGGAGAGCAGCTCCTGGGATATTGAAACCATGAAATAAAAAAGGATTAGAAAGACCCAGCTTACTAGAGTACTATGTGGAAAGAAAAAGATTTCTAGGAATGTCTCCCTTGAAGCTTTACCCTATGAATGCCATTTGATTTGATTTGATTATTTATTTTATTTTATTTCATTATTGGTTTTGATGCTGGGAATCCAATCCGGGGCCTCACGCAGGCCAAGCACACGTGCTGCCACCAGGCAACCCTTGTCCACGTGATCAGCATTTCAGATGCAGTCTGCTGGCCCGGAGTGCTACTCATAAAATCTGCAAGAAGCGGCCAGGTGCGGTGGCACACGCCTGTAATCCTAGCACTTGGGAGGCTGAGGCAGGAGGATCAGTGCGAGTTCGAGACCAGCCTGGGCTACAAAAGTGAGCTCAAGGCCAGCCTGAATTGCATAGGGAGACCCTGTCTCAGGAAGACAAAAAAAAAAAAAAAAATCTGCAAGAAGCATCTTCCCTGCAGCTTTTCTGGTTCTAGCTCCAGTGTTTCCATTTCTCCTCTCCCAGTGTTCTTCCACTTCCTGGAGACATTTATTATTTATCTCTCTGCCTCCGTCTTAGCTCCTCTGTTCTCACTCTCCACCTTTCTCCCTCTTCCGTCCACTCCCAACTGAAACTCCTGTGGGAGGAGGTGAGCCGACGCCCAGGTGCCTGGGTCCACCCTCTCCTGACCCAGCAGGAAACACTGCACGGGCTTGGAGAGCCCCGGCCCACAGCTGCCCCTCCCCTGTCAGATGGCACCACTTCCTGCCTAAGAAAGAGACTGAGAGTCACAGGAGACAGCGACCTTAAGATGCACAGGAGATAAAACATCCACGCAGGGCAAGGCACAAACAACCATTGAGACCCTCACTCACGACACCCACAGCGATAAGCTGTAGTAAATGGTCAACCAAAAATTGTAGAAAAAGCGCTCCCTGGATGTGCATAGTCTGTGTGAGCAGGCGGACGGGGAGCCCCAAAGCCAGCGGCGTGGTGTAGGCAGGTTGCTTCACTTCTCCGAGCCTTGGTTTCCCCACACTGTAAAATGGCGGTGATGCTAATAGCTACTTTGGAAGAGTCAACAAAGCTCTCCTGAATCTAAATCCAGACATTCTGACATTAGCATAGCACAGAAAAGGAACGGAAATGCAGAGTTCACTCTTACTTCAGGGTCTAGGTAGTGATCCTGGGTTTTGACTGCGGTATTAACTGGTTTGAGATTTGATGAAAGATCTGGCCACGTCCCCATGAAGCCACCTCACATTCTGCGTGCAACCTCAGGGGCTCGTATCACAAAGGTCACCAGGTGCTCTCTAAGGCACCTCTCAACCACAGAAATTTTAATGTGAACCACATTTACATCAAACTTTCTAGCAGCCACCTAAAGAATGGAAATTTTAAGAATACTTTTTTGGGGTCCTGAGGACTGAACCCAAGGTCTGTACACTGAGCCATATTCCCAGCCCATTTTTCAAACTTTTTATTTTGAGACAGAGTTTTGCCAAGTTGCTAAATGGCCCAATCTGGACTCAGACTTCCAATCCTGCTTTAGCTTTCAGGGTGATCAGCTTACAGGAGGGTGCCACCCCGCTGGGCAAGAATACATTTTCTGTAAGCCAGTGAGTGCCCTGCATCCAAGGTGCTCCTGCACCAACGTAATCGATAAAGAAACATCAGGCTTTCCACGTTATGCCTCGCTGCTGTTGGCTTTGGCCTCGGAAAGCCAGCCACGTTTCAGTTTGCAGTGACCACCTTGTAAGTGCTAAAGCCACACTCAGGTAGTGGCTACTGCACCATTCTTCAAAGCGTAGGATTCAGACTACATGCATCTTCTGTTAAAAATATGGATTCCTGGGGCTGGGGAAATAGCTCAGTGGAATAAGTGCTTGCCTTGCCTAGCAAGCACAAAGTCCTGAGTTCAATCCCTTAGTACCACCCCCCCCCCAAAAAAAAAATTTAAAAATATGGATTCCTTGGCCAGGAGATAGCTCAGCAGTCTAACTGCCTGCATGGCAAGCACAAGGTCCTGAGTTCAATCCCCAGGACCGCATGCCATGCCAGTCACTGAAACTGGGCATGGTGGAGCAAACCTGTAATCCTGCGTTGGCGAGGCTGAGACAAGAGGATCACTATGAGTCTGAACTGTGTAGTGAGACCCTGAACCAAATAAATAAAAAACTAAAAATATGGATGCCTGGAGATGCAGTGGCACACAGTGCACTCCTAGCACCAAATAAATAACTAGGATACTAATGAGAAACAAAGGCAGATGTGCCTGGAAAGGAGGAGCAGAAGAAATAGAAGAGAAGAAGCAACTGTCCAGGCTTAGTGAAGCAACAGACAGGCCCATCCAGGGTGGGGGAGTTGGGTAACATGCCCTACCCCACAGTCCAGGAGCCCATCGAGGCAAAGCAGAGGGAGGGCAGCGGGGGGGGAAACCGCTACTTCTGGAGATGCTCACGGGGCCAGCGAGATTGACTATGGGGCTCAGAGACAGTGAGGGGCCAGTCAAATAGCTCAACGGATTAAAGTGCCTATAAGCAGGTGCAGGGGCTGGGGTTCGATCTCCCGGCCTGCTGTGCTGGCCCTGCCCCCAGGGCGCACTGAGACAGCAATTGAGACTGGGCGTGGTAGCGCATGCCTGTTATCCCAGCTCTTGGGAGGCTGTAAACAGGCGGATCACTTTGCGTCTGATCTAGTAGTGAGACCCTGAAAACCCTTAGACCCTTCCCTAAAATATAAGAGAGAGAGAGAGAGACAGACAGAGAGACAGAGACAGAGAGACAGAGACAGAGAGACAGAGACAGAGAGACAGAGAGAGAGAGAGAGGACTTAACAGACCATGATGAAGTCAGAGGAGGAACAAGTTGGGTTGAATCCTTCAGCTGAGTCCAGGCCACAGATGGGGCTGCATGAGCCAGAGTGGCAGGCAGGCAGGCTGGGGGAAGCTCCAGGGCCAGAGGCCAGAAACCTGCTCATATTCACAACAGCTATGAGGACAGGTTTCCTGGGAGACTTATTAGTGAGCCTAAGGTGAAGGTGGGCAGAAAAAGGTTGTAGGAACAGATTTACCTGTCTCTCCCAAAAACCTGCGCACGGTGAGGTCAGGCTGGTAGCCTGAGGTTAGTCACAGTGGGGGTTTTACACAGCAGAACCCACAAAGGCTACTCACCAGGTTTGTTGACTTTTTCTTTTTTGGAGAACTGGTCTACTTCCAAGTACGCCACTGGGAACATCTCTCCCCCAGAAGAGGAATTGCCAAAAGTCAAGGACATGGATAAACCTGAGCCATCTGGCCTTTCTTCATGAGGGAAATGTTTAAAAAGCAAAGGCACGAATAATGCTTTCTAAAACATAGTTTTTTGAAACAGAAAACTACAAGGAAACCAGGTCACTTAATGAGAGACAGGCTCGGCCTTTGGTGAGAGTGAGAGAAAGACCCAATAAACAATGGGACCTCAAGTACCAGGGCTAGAGGAACTGCCAGCCTCTGTGTGTGTGTGTGTGTGTGTGTGTGTGTGTGTGTGTGTAACAGAGAGAGAGAGACAGAGACAGAGACAGAGACACAGAGAGAGACAGAGACAGACATAAAAGTCACAGAGAAAAACGTGACTTCCCCAGGGCCCAGAGATGACTTGCCAAGCTGCCAAGTTTAAGTGGCACCTTCTCACTCTTCCCACTCAAGGCCCTAAAAACTGACATCCTACATCTAGTTGATGAGAGTCTGTGAGTCCTCCTCTCCCTCCATCCACTTCTACTTTTCAGATTCTCCCTAGGTATGCAGGTGCATTCTGGGAAAGGCAAATGGGAGAGCCTTAGATCTCTGAGAAAGAAAGCTTCTCAGGCTTTTGAGTAGCTGTGGAAAGTTACTGAGCTCCAGGTAAGAGATGCCAGCCAGAGAATCTTTGTTTGGAGTCTGGCCACTGCACTGCTGAGTGTTTTCCTTTGGTGTGGGCTGGAAAGTTGCTACAGACGGAGTAAACTCAGCCATCACCATTCCTAGCTCACTTTCCAATGAGCAGCCATGCCTGGGGACTGTAGCATTCTCAGCCTGTTGTTGTAGTTCAGGCCTCCCTAGATTCAGTACAGGGGAGAAGACGGGAGGGGGAGATCCACAGGTCAAATTCCCATGAGACATTGCTGTTTCTTCCACCCACAGAAGAAATAAGGTCATTTTACATCTTTCCTAGGCACACACAGTTTGCAAAAGGTCTTACTGTTCTATCTTTTACTGAATAATAATCCGAGGTCAGCCATACCATGGCTTCCCACAGAAGAGCTGGCCTTGAGCCCAAGGACACAGGCTCCCTGCCTAGGGGCCCTCAAGACCACCCTGACACCAGGCCCCTCCTCCCACCCAGCCTTACCTGTAATCCTGCCCAGCTTCCCAGCATACATCTCTCCAACAAATCCAGATATGTGGGCTCCTAAACTTACTCCAATCATATGAATGTTGCCAAGCGATGCCCCTCTCGCCTGAAATGTAAGGAAGTCCATCACTATACCCGGTGAGGGGCCAAGGAACTGACTCCATCTCTAGAACTTTCCTGGCTGCTGACTTAGGAAATGTATTTTTAAGCACTTCACATTCACTGTCTCATTTGAATATCACAATGCCTTGGCTGGGGAGATAGCTCAATAGAACAAGCGCTTGCCTGGCAAGTGCAAGGTTCTGAGTTCAAACCCCAGTCCCGGAAAAAAAAAAATAGATCTCACAATGCCTCCCAATATAAATATTATTCTTTTGCTTATATGAATGAAAAAATAAACAAACAAACAAAAACCAAGGCCTGGGGTGGATGTCACCTGTCCTCAGTGAGGCAGGCAGCTAGGAGAGGCAAGAGCAGGACCCTCATCAGCCTTTTCAGCCCCAACTCTGTGCCACCTTAACTTTTAAGCTGTGGTGTCTCTATTCATGCTTCCTCTAGAAGCCAAGATGTCACATCTTTTTTTTTTTTTTTTATGTATTTGGTGCAAGGTCTTACCACACAGCTGGGACTGACGGTGATCCTCCTGGTCTCAGCCTCCCCAGTGCTGGGATTATAGGCATGTGCCACCACACCCAGTCTTGTGTCCCTCAGAGCACCTGAGGGTGGGGCCAGCATGGCCTGTGATGCCAGGGATCAAATCCCAGTCCCTGCACTTACCTAAGCAGGTGCTGAGCTATCTCACCGGCCAAAGCTGACACATCTTTAAAAACATTCCTGGCTAGATGACATTTTTAAAAACAATTTTTATATTTTGGGCACCAGAGATGGAACCCAGGGCAGCACACATGCTAGACAAGTGCTCTGTCATCCCCAGTCCTTTTTAAGATGTTATTATGAGACAGGGCCTTGCTACGTTGCCCACCTGGACTCCAGCTTGCAATCCTCCTGCCTCAGCCTCCCAAGGTGGTAGGATTGCAGGCCTGTGCCACTGTGTCAAGCTAAAAAGCAGGTTGTGATGAACTCTTTCAACTTCCTCTCAGTCACCACAGAGAGGGAAGGAAAGAAGGAAGCAAAGTTGGAAAAGAGAACGACCCTGAAACAGTGTGCCACACACTGTCTCGAGCTTGGCCCTCCTGTGGTTTCTTTCCCAGGGCTGTGGCTTCAGTGGCAAGCTCATGTGATACTCAGGTCACCCTCGTCACACTGGTAACCAGGCCTGACATTCTGAAATTGTCCTGACCTCGTGTCACTCTTTTGTATGATTGTTAAAAGGGGAAAATTATAGGACATGTCACCAAAACAATGTCAGGTCTCACCTGCGTAAGTTTCTAAAAGCATAGATCATCTCCTGGGATGATGTGTCTCAGTTCCGGCTCTGGACAATCTGGGTGCTAAGCTTTTGGCCCTTCTGAATGACTACAGAAGCTCAGGGAATAGACACCAGGAAACCCAGGCAGAACCTCTTCTACCCATAAGACACCTCGTGGTGAGTTAAAAGAAGCAGCAGCTTCCTCAAGACACCACGTCTTCCTCTGTGGGAATGCTACCGTAACGACCACACAAATCAGGAATAGCAATGGTGGCAATGCAGTTCCTTCAAGTCAGTCTCCTGGGAAGGGCCCAACCAGCCCAACCACACCTAGGAGCCTCACATGTGGTCCCGTCCTTTCTCTGGGGTTCATTCAGATCTGCAAAATGTTACCACATAGTCCCGCCCAGTCAGTGAAAGTATCTCTAGGCTTCAGGCCTCCACATAATCAGCCAGTTTCACTCTGACCCTAAGTCCTCTAAGACAAGTCCCGCTTACCAACATCTGGTCAATAAATTCCTTCAAGACCATGGCAACTTTTTTGGTCTTACTAGAGGCATGGGGGTAAATTACGGTGGTAGCTCCTCGATTCCAGTCCACCACCACCACGTTCATGTCTTCCACAGCCAGCAAACCCTCCACCAAGTCCTCCATCCAAACTGGAGCCGAGCCTGTGGGCCTGAATCCATGGATGATGAAGGTGGTTCTCTTGGTCACGTTGAAGTCCCCGAAGGCTGTGGAGTTGATGACCTGGGCGCAGGCCGGGTCTCTCCTCGTGTGGAGCATCAGCCTCACATCCAGCTCCGTCCCAACCACCGCACTGTGGAAGCTCAGCCTGGTGAACGTAGCGCATCCTTCGTCTCCATCTGCAAAGCAAAGGGGCACAACCTCACAGCCGTTCTTCCCTC
>PVKN010020722.1:0-15820 GCA_004027915.1 Capromys pilorides
AATACATGAACATACATGCACTCATATTCTATGTGTATATATATATATATATATATATATATATATATGTTATGTGTTATATAATGTCATATAAATGTGCATGGATTATGCTTAAAAGCCAATGACTCATGCTGCTAGGATGAGCCCATAATGTATATGTTACACTCAGGGAAATCTCTCAGTAACGTTACACATTTAATGACTTTTCAAAAAATTCTATGATAGTGCAAACTTAATTTATGCTCTAAAAAATTCTATAGATTTGATTTAGAAATGGGCATTAGAACTTTTTAGAAGCTTAGACTTTGGTATCAACTTCTTCTAACATTGATACCAAAAATATTTAAGTTCTTGTTTCTTAACAGAAAAACATGTTTAATCTGGAGGAAGTTTTTACCATTTTTATATTTTGCCTTTGGACATTAAACTATTGGATACTGTCCTGTGTATTGCATTTATTCACTTGCATTTGTTCATTTGTTTGCCAGGACCCTTCTCTTCACAGTTCTCAAATCTAATTCTCCTCTATAAAACAGCAAGGCACAGGTCCACCTGAAGCGATGCCAGCAAACACTCACAGTGGGACACAGTAAAATTGAGATTCCTGATTAGTGTATTGGAAAAGTTAGAGACCATAGAATACTACTCTTTTCTTCTGACCTTTGCCCTGTTTTTTCCTCCAAAAAATGGAGGCACTTTGTCTTTTTCCAAGTACCATCTTAATTGCTTTAATCTTTCTCTTTTGCATGTACATGCATATGTGTGTAGTGATATAAATATTTAGCTAAATGTATATCCATTGTTATCTGATTATAGTTGTGCTATCTGTTCTGTCATAGTGCCTTTGGGGTGCACATGGCAGAGACAGTGTCATCATTCTGGAGGCACCAGAGCAGCCTACTCTATCCTGGGGTCAGGACCTCAGTGACAATCCATCTCGTGGGTGTGCAGCCAGCACCACTATTCTCTGCCAGCTGTCCACAATTCTATCTAAACAGACAGAGTTGCAAGACCACATCTATCTGTTCAGAATGAGGGACCCACTTGCCTTTAAAGATATTTCTCCTTCCTATTTTGATTTTTACTCCTATATCCCTGTAGTCTACTTGTTCTAAAGGAGCCAGGTGAAGAACTGTCTTTTCCCTCCTCCTATCTCCTCAGAGGAAATATTCTTGGTCCTCAGGTAGAAATTTTAAGACTCAAGAGCCCTCCCTCTGGACTCTTTGTCAATACTGACCATTTCCAACTCCCATAAACCAAGACAAGAAAACAGATCAGATTTTAAGATACCAATGTGTATCCATTGTTATTTAGCAAAGGTAATTCAGCAGGCAGCCTGGAGACCTGACTTCTGATATTGGAGAACAGATGTGCCAATTGAAGTCAAGACTAGTTAGGTAATATCTAGAACAGAAACACTGGCGCTATTATAGGCTTATGGAACTTAGTGTCAATTGCGTTAGCAACTGACCTCACAGGTAATACTGCTAGCTGAGGCACGTCATCCAGCTTTATGTCCAGTAATTATTCTCAATAGACTCAAGTGTTCCAGCTCATAATGACCAAGCACACATCAGGAATGCCTGAAGTAGAACTTGCTCTCAAAAGCCCCAGACAACCATGTCCATAAGCAGGGGCAGAACAAAGGGTGAGGGGGGGACACATTCAAAGGAAAGTAGGGAGCAGTCAGGTGGTGATACAAGAGCCCCAGAGGGTGAGTGATGCAGGAAGGAAAAACTGATCTCCCAACCTGAAAGACACTTGGACGAGTTTTTGTTCTCTAAAACCGAAGAATAAATTTTAGAAACGAGACGGAGATTTAGAATAGAATATTTATTGGGAAACAAAGCTTCCATCCAAGAGGGGAACAGAATGGGGACCCTAGTGGGTTGCCTGGGAAATTGTCTTTTTTGGGGGTCTTATAGGGCAAAACCATGTGATAAGGCGGACCTAAGGTGAAACTAGGGGAACTCGCTTAGGTGGTCATGAGGTGGGACAAAGTCATGGTCGACCAATGAGATTACAAGCACCATTGTTTAGGTAAAATTGATTAAATGGGGAACAAATTGGGAAGCAAGTCACAGAGCAAGCGGGCATGAATACAGAATAAGGGTTCCTCCTGCTGGGGTTGAGTTCCTGACTCATTTAGGCTCTTTTAGGGTGATTGATACTCATTTAGCATATCAATCCCTGATACTTATCTTTGAAGAAGTAGGTGGCTGCGTTTCTTTATTCTTTTGTTTCAAGGTCTGACCCGCAACTGGGGTGCCTGTCTCTTGCAAAGCTGTATAGTCAAGTTGTTTTCCACATTGTTCTCGAGGGCCTGGCCCTGTCTGACTGCCTATAATATTTCTATCTAATTTGGCTGCCTACAACAAGAGGATCAGACTTGGGGATTCTGTATCACCTTGCTTTTCACAGTGAGCCACTCCACTCTGCTATGCCTCAGTTACCTCCTCTATTAAATGGAAATAGCAACTTTAAAGGTGGGGTAGGTCAACTTGTATGATTCGAGCACAACACTGTGCCCAGTGGTCAGCCTATATGGTTCACTTAATTCAGGGTAGAACAAGGCCTGTGTTCCCAGTCACAGAG
Organism: Capromys pilorides; assembly: GCA_004027915.1. Taxonomy (NCBI): domain Eukaryota; kingdom Metazoa; phylum Chordata; class Mammalia; order Rodentia; family Capromyidae; genus Capromys; species Capromys pilorides. The sequence continues at coordinate 2,596 of PVKN010020722.1, forward strand.
CTCCCCCTCACCAGGAAACAAAATCACTGAGGTCTCCATGTTTGGCATTTTCCTCTTGACAGCTACCATGGTCCTTTCCTGTTTCACTGGACAACCCCACTTCCGGTCTCTGTTGGGAGCAGCTCCCTCTACTCACAACTTTCCCCATCAGCGAGTGGCACTGTGCTCGCCTGCCAGCCTTGGTGGCCCCTCATGTGCCAAGACTTCTCCAGTCCACCCTCTGCGTTCAGGCTAAGGACACTTACTGTTCAGAGAAGATAAGCAACCTCCAAAACTTATTCCTTCTGTATTCATTTCACTAGTTTTGTTTTGTTTTTAAATCAGCGTTAGACACTTCTGTCAGCTCGCCATACGATTGAGCTTCAAGAACTTTGGAAGTAGAGATAGGTAGGTAGGACTGATTGTACTTGCTTACTTTTCAGAGGTTGACTTTATTCCCATAGGAGCAGGAAAGGCTGCTAATTAAACCTTGTGTGGATGAATGATAACACAAGGCCTCATAATGGCAAACAAAAAATATTCAGGATGTCAAATTTCCAAGTATTAAGCAGTAGAACTGCATTTTCCCATAATAAAATATTTTTGCTATCTCAGGCCAGATCATGTGCTTGAGGATTTCTAAGTTAATAGAAAAAAAGTGAATGTTATTTTTGTTACCAAGGAAAGTGTGTGATAACTCTTTTTAGTAAACAAATTTTTAAACATTCTGGAGAAGAGAGTTTTTGAGCCAAAAGAACCATAGCTTATGTCTCAGTTACTCTTCTCTCATTGCTGGGACAAATACCTGACACTCAAAATGAGGGAAGGAAAGGTTTATTTAGTTCACAGTTACTGGAGGTTCCAGTCCATACTCGGCTGGCTCCAAGGCAGAGTGGCACATGGGAGAGGGCAACCTTTCATGGCAGCAGGCAAGAGTAAGATAGCAGGGAGAGGGCTAGCAGCAGCTCCAGCAGCTAACTTCTCTTCCTTCCTTACACTGAAATACAAATTACCTGCCCCAGGGGAGGAGCAGCACCCATTTCCACAATAATCAACTACAAATTCTAGAAGCCACCCCATGATTGCATGAGGCTTTGGGGAGACACCTATGCACAAATCATAAAAACAGCTCATTTTGGAAGTTCTTACTTAACATTACAGGACTGTACTTGTCCCCTTAGAGCTCCTTGAAGCTTTAGAAAAGGGTATTTCTTTTGTGTCACATTTGCTTGGATATTAAGATTATTCATTTCACTAGATAAGGTGAGAGTACTGGACTGGAGCCCTAATAACTCAGGATGCATCCCCCAACCTTCTGAAAGAAATTAGAAATAGGGTTCTTGGAGTTCCCTTTGCTGTCTGTACAACGGGAGCCACCAAGATCACAAGAAGGAAATGCAATAAGCTATGAAAATAGTACAAAGTGTAAGGCATAGTGGAGGCAGTTGTTATTAACCAATATTTTTTAGTTCCTACCCTATGTGGAGCATCGTATAACACCCCGGAATCCAAGCGCTTGCATGTTGATGAATCAGTTAGATCAGCAAAAGATAAATATACAGATGCTGTTGTAAACACTGATGTAAATACTAGCACCCAAGCATGGCAGGGGTAATGAGAGGGAAAAGGAGGCTGGTGTGGCAGCTAGGGATGGCTCCCTGGCGGCAACGACAGCAATCTGTGGGAGGCTGGCCAGCAAACACAGGACAGGGAGTTTCAGGCTATGCCTAGAGTGCACTGAGATGCAGGCAGGGTAGGAACTTGTAGCGCTGCAGCACTGGGGGAAGGCTGCAAGCTGAAAGAACAGTGGAGAGGTTGACGAATATGAGAATCGCTGAGCCTTTGCTCGAGTTTCTGGCCTTGCCATATACACCCTGGATAGCCTTTGAGCGTGTTCAGAGGGGAAAGGACAGAGCAGGATGCTGCTGGTGCTTACAATGGCACGCTGGCATCAGATGCCTGTTGAGAAATTATGATCATGGTTGGTGTGAGACTGGGCAGGATTGGCCAAGCTTGAAGACAGTGGAAATTTCTGAGAAACAATGAGGGAAAAAGCCGTGGATCCCAAACCATGTAGGCACAAGTGAAAATGATGGGCCTAGAATGCTGCTAGATGCCTCCATAGCACTCTCCTGAGGACAAAGGCAGAATTTCAAATTATTTTGTAGGATGTGAAATGGGGAAAAGCAACATAAAATAATGTATGCAATGCATTCTTCTTTTTTATTTGTTGGTACAAATTTGTTATAGATAATGCTTACATCCATGTTGGGGCTTGGTGGATTTATAGATCACATGCTAATAATTTTATTTCCGCTTTCCCTTTCCACCCTTCCATCTTCACTTATTCCTGCTTTCCTCTCCCCACAAAGTCTACCTCCGTGTCCCTTATCATCTCTTTTTTTTGCCGTTTAAATTACCTATGTTTTGGGTTTCTCAGATAAGAAAGACTGTGCAATATTTCGTCTTTTGTGTCTGATTTATTTCCCATAGCATTACGATTCCACATGCATCCATTTTCCTACAAATAACTCAGATTTATCCTTCTTTATGGCTGAGTAGTACTCTAGGGTGTGTGTGTGTGTGTGTGTGTGTGTGTGTGTGTGTGTGTGTGTGTTTTAGGGAAGGGTCTACAGGGTGTTCAGGGTCTCACTGCTATATCAGACTTGTAGTGATCCTATTTACAGCCTCCCAAGAGCTGGGATTACAGTTGTACTCCACCATGCCAAGTTTCAATTGCCTTTTCAGTGTGCCTGAGGGTGGGGCCGGCATGGCAGGCCTGGGGATCAAATCCCCTGCTCCTGTGCCTGCTTGCAGGCACTTTAATCTGCTGAGCTATTTGACTGGCTCTTGCATTTTTTTCTTTTTCTTTTTTTTGGTGGGACCAGGGTTCAAACTCTCAACCTTACACTTGCCAGGAAGGCACTTGTGTCATGCAGCTATCTCCCCAGCCCCTGGCTCTTGCATTTTTTAATCCTTTTGTTGTATGTTATTAGTAATGATTAGAAGACCCAATGAATTTTGCTCAGAGGTCTTACTGAGATTTCTCTCTGGAAGTGAGCCCCGACCCACAAAATATCTTACTTTTATTGAGTACTAAAAGACAGGCTAAGGAATGTGCATAACTACTTTGGTAAATACAGACTACAAATCACTGTGTCTTTTACCATTTACCTAACACTAGGTTAACACAAATGCTAATTGAAAAGATTACAAGCAGGAGACAACCATTAACATCCCAAGCAAGGGAGGAGACAACTATCAAGGAGCCGTCAGGATAAGCTGTTATCTGCCTCCTTGAATCCCAGCTATCTGGAATCCCCAAGTGACAGACTACAACTGTCCCTGGGCTTCTTTTATTCTCCACTTCTTAAGATGTTTAGGCTTTTGTTTTATCTCTACATCCTTTCATCTGTTGATGGTCACATAGACCACTTCCAGAATCGTACTGCTGTAACTGTGGGTATGCAGGTATTGATATAATATGGTGTCTTTAATCCCTCTATGAATGACCTAGGAGAAATAGGGCTGGGTCTAATACATAGCTGCAATGACATATATAGTAAACAGAGAGTGAGCTACAGCTACAATATATGTATCTACCTATATAAATTGAGTATACAGTATGCAGTGGGCAACATTTCTTTTGAAAACTTAAAGTGAGAGACTATCTTCCAAGTAAGAGCACCTTTATAGCTGGCAAATACAAGATAACTTTCTCTGTCTAGCTGTTCCCAAGCACAGTATTTAGAATACCTCCCCTGGTCCCCAAATCCATGATTTCTTGTTAAAAATCACTTCTTAGAAAAACATGGCAGCATTTCTCCTGCAAAGTGTCTCCTGCGTCCTTGGCAGGACTTTTTTAGTCTAACCTTTCCAGTTATGTATTTTTACCTCTATCTTTGTTCTTCTATCTGTAAAATAGACAGTTATATTTCCTTGCTAATCTCTAAAGCTGATGGATGAAAGCTATTTCATAAGGCAGTTGTACTATTTTGTACACGATATAATTCTTATGTAATTGCTGTGATAGGTCATAGTTTGCCATTTTTCTTTTATTGTTAAGGATTGAGTTTTATTCAGTCATAAAAATGCTCTGTATGTGTTTGAACACACATAGAAATGCATGGCCAGTGTGCACAGCTGAGAAAGTTAGTGAAAATAATGCATAGATTCTCCTCTGTCTGGGTACTCCCTCGTTCTAAGTTTTATCTGGGTCAGAGTTATTTTTCTTTTTCCTCAATCTTTTAAATTTTATTTATTTATTCATTTGGCACAGGGTCTCACTATGCAGCTCAGACTCACAGTGATCCTCCAACCTCAGCCTCCCCAGCACTGAGATGACAGGCATGCATGATTTTGGTGGCCAGCAAGGCATGCCCAGGGTTTCTGAGCCAACATACCATACTGGGCATTTAACCCAGGTCCTTGAGCTTGCCAGGCATGTGCTTGCACAGCCAAGCTACGCCCCCCCCCCCCCCCACAACTCCCAGAGTTACTTTTCTAAAATCAGTGCAGGCCCTGCTTCCACTAGGCAGTGAAGAGGCCTTCTAGCTACGAATGGATCATTTTGACAGCAGAGCTGAGGTCAAAGGTTGTTCCCAGGCCATGATGCTTATGATAGCGTGATTACAGAGCTTCCTTGAGCAGACAGAAGTGGTGTCCTCGCTGCAGGATGCCTTCCTGGTCCTGCCTTTGGAGAGTGTCCCTGTATTTGGCAGGCACATTTGGGATTAGGGGCTTGCTGTCCAGTGGGAAGGAAAGCTGGCAGCAGCACAGATGCAGGAGGGAGTCATAGGTGTTTGGGGGAAAAGAGTGAAGACGCTGGAGCTGTGGGCCTAGGGCAGGGCTGTGGGGGGGTGGTGGGAGTGGCTGCTACATGTGTAACTGCTAGGAGTAGATGAGCAAGTGCTATAAAAGCAAAAGGTGTAAGACTATTCAAATCCTATTATATTATTATTATTATTATTATTATTATTATTATTATTATTATTATCATTCCTACTGCAATGCTGTAGTCTTTACTTGCTAGGGGTGAGTATATTGGAATGCTACATAAAGACCAACCTTTGCAGTGTTGATAATAATACAGAGTGAGGTTTGTGGATAAACCTACTTTCCCCCCATTCTTTATGACTCCTACATAATTTTATCTCCTTCAGTTTGAAGCCCTCCAGAGTTACTAGCGAGGAATTTTTCTCCCATTTTCTCTACCTTTTCTTTTGGCCTGATCCCGGAGTCTCTGAAATGCACTGTTGTCTAGACAAATGAAGTGTACTCCCAGATCTGCAGACTTTTCAAGGTGGACATAGGAAGAAGTGAGAATCCCTACTTGAACATAAGCTCCCAGAGGACAGGTACTGGTCCAAGACAGAGCCTGGCCTACTGTGGCTAAGAGTGTGGACACTTGAATGTAAGGAATACAAAGATCAGTATAGCCCTGTTGCTGGTTCAGACAGTGACTTGGAGAGCAGGGAGACTTAGGTACCTGGCCAATGTAACCTTAGTGGTGAAAGTAAGGCCAAGGACCCAGATTACAAACCCTGAATTGCAGGCAAGTGTGGTGGCACACACCTGTAAAACCAGGACTTATAAGGCTGAGGCAAGAGGATTGCTGTGAGTTCAAGGCCAGCCTGGGCCACACTATGAGACCTGAGTCAAAAAGTATAATCAACCAATCAACTAACCAACCCCTGCATTGTTGTTTTCAAATACATAGGACTGGATATTCCACTGTCACTGATACTCTGCTAAACTCTGCATTCAGACTGATGTATTCATTCGCACAATAAGCTCTTGTTTATAGTGAGATGGCTTTCCTATAGGCCAGGCTGTCTCCTCACTGGTCATGTGGAAAGCTTTAAAAATTGTATCTAAGTAGAGAATCTGATTGGTTTGCTCTGCCTGGAAGTCAGCATTGTCCTTGAGTTTCCCAGGTGACCTGAAGAGGCCACAGCAGCAAGGACCACCAGATGGACTAGGCTGCTAATGGCAGGCGTGATCTCCAGGAGGAGGTAGGTGAGAGAACATGTGGCCAGTCCTCTGGTGCTGGCCACCCCTCCTCCCTGAACTTATCTTCATTATAGAGGCCTTCGGGCAGCCCACGCCAAATGCACTGACTTAAGGTAAGGATACCGAAGGCAACACCAAAATTGTCAGGCTAACAGGTCTGGACATCTGCTGCCTTGGGCAATGTGTCCCTTAGGCCAGCTCCAGTCTAGCTAGCTAGCCCCATCATCTTCCTTCAGCGCATCATCTGGTTGGCCTAGAGACAAATCTCATGGAGCTCTGTGTTTTGTTAGGGACGCAAAGAGCAAGGTGAAGTGGTAATGGTGGGGGTCCTCTGTGAACAGAACAGCTGTGGTTCAGTATTTGTTAATACAGCATCAGGATCATGGGCTCCTGTATTTCACACTGAGACTTAAAAATTAGCTTTCTTGGGAATCTTCACACTTTGCTTGTCAATGTGTGATGCTGCCATCATGAATACCTTGCTGAAGAACCTTAGTGGGTCTCTCCCAAAAGGGCTGGACTTCAAGAGTGTGCCTGGATACAGCGGGCTGCTGGGCTTGATAGCAAATCTGATCCACACTCAGAACACAGTCTGAGGCTGTGACAAACCTAAACTTTGGGGATAAAAAAGAGCAATACCTCATTCCCCCATGGAAGTCTATGCATGGTTCTGGCTGGTTAGCAGGCCTCTCCAAGTTTTGTTGAAGAGAACAAAGAGAAATGACAAGGTTACCCTGTCATCACCCAGGGGCAGCCTGTGTGCTTGACTGGGAACCCCAGGGGTGAAGTATGACAAGACAGGACAAGCCAACCGCGAGCTCAGGAAAGAAATGCCTAGACCTGGTCAAGGTGGCAGGAAGGCTTTCTCAGGGTGTGGCCCCCTCTGCAAATGCCAGCAGGAGCTGGTGACAAGGGCGAGTCCTGCGCTTTGGAGGAGGCAACATGAGGGAGGAGTGAGTTTTATCTTGTTTGTACATTTCCGAACCCTGTTTTATTGAAATAATCTCTGAATACCTGAAGAAATCCCTGCCCAGGATGGAAGTGGTGGTGGCCAGTGAGATAGCTCAGCAAACTGAGGGCCTGCATAGGCAAGCACAGGGACTGAGGTTTGATCCCAGACACCACATGCCATGCTGGCCTCGCCCCCAGATGTGTTGAGTAGGCCACCAGATCTGGACGTGGAGGAGCAATCCCATAATCCCAACACTAGGGAGGCTGAAAATAGGATCACTATAAGTCTGAGCTATGCAGTGACACCCTGTATGAAATACATTAAAAAAAAAAAAAGATGGGGAGTAGTTCCCAGAGATAGCAGTTCTTTTTGCAACTTGAAAGAGGCCTAAGGACACCATCACAGAGCTGCTGGAAGACATGTGCTGAAATCCCAGGAAGGCAACTGCCTTCCTGGGGAGGTTCCCAGAGCAGGCCAGTGAACACTCACAACAGAATAACTTGGGGTAAGTGCTCACGAGCAAGGAAAGGAAAAACCGGGAAGTGAGAAGAGCGCCCCCTGGCGTATGGACCAAGGGCCCATTCTTGATGTAAAGGGTTTCTTAAGTAGGGCGGCTAAAGCTTCATGCCGAGCTGAGCTGATGATGGAACAGCTAGTGTGGACAGGACACGTGATTTGTGCTAAGCACTTTTATCCGCTCTGTGTTACTTTTTCCTTGCACGGCCCCAAGGAGAGGTTCATGCTTCTACCGTCACTCTTATACAGACAAGGAAATGGAGGCACAGTACTATGGAATGATTCATCCCAGACGACATCACTGGCAGGAAACGGAACTGAGTCCAGACCCGGACAGGCTGTGGGCAGACGTGCCCTTCTCGCTGAAGTCTTGAGGAGCCTGTGACCTGGGCAGATGAGTAGTGCTGCTTCTGAGGGCCTGGAGAAAGCTCGAGGAGCTGGGGCAGCCGTGGAGAGGAGCTGGAAGGGTCTGTGGAAGCACAGCCCCGGGGTCAGGTGAGGGAAGCCACGGCCCTCCATGACCCTGTGTGCCCTACTGTTCCTCATCTCCAGGTGGACTACAGGGAGAAGAGAAATGGAAGAGGCTTAGGCCCTGCCTTGGGTGTATGAGGCCTCTCTCCTGGCCCACAGGAGCTCAGGCCAAATGGGAACTACATCTTGTTCTCTGTTATCCCAGCTCCCTGTTCCCCTCCGCTGTATCCTGGCCTCCAGAGCCCCTCACAGCAGGCGTGGGAGGCTTGTGGGAAAAACCCTGCTACACCACCCTCAAGGATGTTCTCGTGCCAAGTAAATCCAAAAGCTATCAGAGGTCCCAGAGCTTCCTCCTGGGGTGGGTGTTCCGCTCCCCACCCTACTTTCTGCTGTACAAGAAGCAGATGTCTTATTCTAATCTTCAAGTGGCTCCTCATGGACAGAGCCATTAGCTGGGTTTCTTAATATGAAGAAATGCCTGGTTAGCAGTTATTCCTTCGTGGCTGAGTTCACCGAGTAGAGCAAGTTTACCCCCTGGAGGACAAGCAAATGATAAGTGAGTATAAATCATGCTGAAAGGAATGAGCCCCCATCATGAGTCATTAGGACAGATGACACACTGGCGAGCAGATGAAAAACCTTTGATGAAGACCAGTTGTAAAAGCACAAGCTCATGCTGAAGAAATGCAGTGCGGTGACTCAAAGCACACTGTATGCATTGCCCCCCTTTGCCCTCTTTCTGTCTTAAAAATAAAGTTTTTACAGTAGATGTCAAAAGTGGCAAAACAACATTTGGTGTGTTGGATCCTGAGAGGGGAGTTTCGGGAAAGGATGAGTCTGAAAGGAGAATTTCAATCAGGCAGTGCAAAAGGTAGTTTTGGGCAGTCTTTCTGGATATGCATCGGAAGGGCAGGCCCCAGTTCCCATCCTGCTGTATGAAAGCAGCCATGAACTGCCATGATCTGAGCCAAGCACCCATCAGAGCATGGACACATGCACCATGCAGTATTGTTCCAAAGAAGGGGCCTGGAGTTGTAAATGCCACCTCCTTTTGTTCCCATAAGCAGCACGTTTGTGACTGAGATGCTAGGTATGCACATGGGCAACCTGCTCTTTGTCTTTGCCCTGCCACTTCATGGCTCTGTGACTGTGATGTCAACTTGACCAAGCTAATGGGTGCACAGAGAACTGGTAAAGCACGTTGGAGTACGCCTGTGAAGATGTTTCCAAACAGTGCTAGCATTTCAGTCGACATACTGAGTAGGGAAAATCTGCCTTTCGCCAGTGTGCTTGGGCACCATCCATTGGCTGAGGCTTGAGTAGAACAAAAAAGGTTGCATTTTTTCTGCCGCCTGAACCTGGGACTCTCACCTTATCCTGACTTTGATCATATGAACACCAGGTTCTCTGGCCTTTAGACAACTTCAGGTCTTACATAAGTGGCCTTACATAAGTGGTTTCTTGGCCCTGCAGATTGTTCTGAGCTATATCATCAGCTCGCCTGGTTCTCCAGCTTGTGCATGGCAGTGTTGGGCCTTCTCAGCACTCATAACCACATGAGCCAGTTTCCTTAGCAAACCTCTTTTCCATCCATCCACCCATGCTTCCTCCTTCCATCCTGGATGATAGTGACCTTCGGCATGTTCCTTAACTTCCTCAAGCCTACCTCCTCACCTACGGGAAGGCTAATGAGAATAACACTTGTTCGTGGCAGGCTTCTTTGATCGCAGGCAGAAGAAACAGACTCTGCTGACTTTAGCTGGGAGAGTGTTGATTACAAGGAAGGATGTAGAGGTGCCTCAGAACTAGAGGAAAGTCCAAAGTCGCAGGTGTCAGGCAGAGCAGGGTGCAGACACTTGAGCATGTTGGAAGAAGGATCGATGCCCAGGCAACAAGGACCACCCTTTTGCTATTTTGTTACAGTCATAGTCCAGAGAGAACATGCGAAAGGTGAATTTGGGGGGAAGAGGAAAAGCCATTCTGACTTTAGACAGAGGGAGAGGCAAAATTTCTATTACCAGCAGCAGAAAATAAGCATATTATAGCAACGGTTTAGTGTTATGTTTGTAAAGTTCTTAGCATAACAGTCAACACAAAAAGAGCCGAAAAATTAGCAGTTGTGAACTAATTCAAATTGGAATGATGGATTGGTATAAGATCAATAATACAAACTATTCTAAATAGAAAACAAATGGTGCACACAAATGATTGTAATTAAAATAGGGAATATGAATACAATAATTATCTGTCTTAGGGCTAGTGGTATTGTGCTGTAATATGGGAAATTTGGAAAATCTTTCTACTATGAGAAACTGGATGAAGGGCACAGAAATTTTTCTCTCAATTACTTCTTGACAACTATGTCTGAGTCTAAAACAGTCTCAACAAACATTTTAGTTAGTAATGAAAAGCTAATAATGATTTCAAAATCTCAACAAATGTTTTGCCACCATTAAAGTTCATCATTTTAATTTTCTATGCCACACACACAAAATAAATACATAAATAAATTAGAAAAATGCTATTTAAGTGTCATGGTGGATTAAAGATTATTTTTAAGCATTAAAAAAAGATTTCATATATAATAAAAGAACAAACCCAGGTCATAGTACCTTTATGAACATGAATATTATTGGCCCTTGATTAACTTGAACACAAGCACATTCCTGTCTGCTCAACAAATATGTGAACAAAATGTCAGCCTGCTTTGTCACCACTGGCTTACTTTACAGAGAACTAGTTTCTGTCACTTTTAGCTCTTAAATGTTCGTTTTTGTAAGTGATGGTGGCTCCATCAGTACACAAGTAGCTCTCCCTAATCCTAAGCCTATATCAGCATGTTAAGATAACCATAAAAATAAAAATTGGTTATTTACAGTAAAAAATATCAAAACGGAATCTGTATGTCTTGCATACTGCTTAAGAGCTAGATGGATTCAAAAGAAAAAGCAAATTTAGCCATGAATCCCAAATTGTATTTGGAGTTCCTGGAATTTAAGTTATGTTGAAGGCAAGGGCTACACAATAGTATTGGCTTTCTAAGGCATTTCTGCCAACTTAACAACATTCTGTCCTTTTCAGAGTCCAATGATGTCTCCAACTACCAACCACCAGTAGGTAGCTCTCTCCTATGCTAACATCAGCTCCCACTCAGGTTATTCTTTGTGGCCTAGAGGTAGTGGACACTACTGAACAATCAATGCAACTAGAGAGCGAATTGGTTACAAAGCCAACAATACCTTATAGAGCTACTTGGAATGAGGATCGGGACATTTTTGTGTGCAACTTTAGATTATTTCATTTCTTTGTGCCCCAAATTCCTCCAACTGTAAAGTAGGGATAAGTCAACTCTGTCATTGGTTCTGGAGATGTAATAGGCAAATAGGTGCAAATCACTTACCATGACACCCAACTCCTGGTAAATATTCAACAACAGTCAAAAAGCACTAAATGTCTTTATACATTAACCAGCCTTCCCAGATGCAGAGATGTTTTCTGATTGGCCACAGAGAGTGACACAGACCAGTGAATGGAAGATATGATGGAGAAACCAAGGAAAGAACAAACAACCCCAGCTCCGTAAGTGAGAGTTGGGCTGCCTTGGGAGGGAGTAGGAGCGAAGGCCTACTGACACCCACAGCAAACTTCATTGTGGTCAGAGCTGGAAAGAGTTCTGGGCAAACACAGATGAGAACACTGTGTGTTGGGTCCTGTGCCAAGTGTTCTCATGGTGGAGGCAGTTATTTGCCAGTCTGGTTCATTTCTTAGCTCATTTGTTCAGTCTCAATTTCTAGACAAGTGTCTGCCTGACACTTCAAATATGTATTTTTCTAGAAAGAATATATGAATTGTGGCCTCTGTTCTCTCCTTCCACTCCCTTCCTTAGGGTGCAGGTTAGGATACAGAACCTACAGGGTGTGCCCAGGTACATTAAGTCACAAGCACTGCAGCCAGTGGGTGCAGAGCACATTTGGAAGCCACATCTGGTATTTCCTTCTGCAGGCTGCAGTCAGAGCTCTTGCCTGCATGACCTGTAGACAACTTTTGCATTGTTCAACTTTAATGTGAAGAGATCACCAAGTTCCAAGAACATGCTACTGAGGTATGAACTAACCATATCATAGGGGCATAGAAAGTAGGTCTTGTTTTAATGGTTGGAATTTTGCAAAATGGCTAGACAAAAAGGGAGGCAATGTTACAGCCCCTGTGGACCAACTGTGTTAACTGGTTTTTGCCACCATGCTGATTTGAGAGCTTTTTTTACTCGTGTTTATTACTCATGGCTAACGATTATACTAATATGGAAAACTAAGTAAATTAAAACATTCCTAGTGGGTGATTTATTGTCAAGGTTGGTGCCAAATCCTGTCTTAAGTGAATCATTTTCTACTTGTGCTATGGAATATCAGTAGCTCCTCATGACATGGAGACAGAAGCCACATGAGTTTCCTAGGATGTATCTGAGTGTTGGAAATGCCCATATATCGCAGATGGCAGGCTCTCTCCTAAATATTGAATGATAATTGTCTCGTGAAAGAGGTTTCCCTAGTTCTTGCTACTACTAGGATACATCTGAGAAATTTGCTCAGTGGTGCCACTGCTGTGAAACTTTTCTCATTAATTGGTTTGTTGACATTGTACTTGACTGGAATCAAAGACTCTTGGGATGGGGGGGGGGCTCAGCTTGCCCTGAGGGAGGGGCTGGTGCAGCATATGGTGCCTGGTTTCCTGTAAACCATGGTCTCCTGTGACTGCCCAAGCCTCCTTAAGCAGGCGCTTTAGACTGCTAAGCTATCTCACCAGCCCAAAAGCTATTTTGTCTAACAAAAAAGAAAAGAGTTGATGTTATACCCAGACATTTTATGCTATTTCCGAAGGCAACAATGGTTAAGTCAAATACAGCCCTCATTTGATTGATTCTAAGTTTTTCAGCACTTCAGCTGAGTGTAGCCACAAAGTGGAGTTGATATAGATACATTCAGTTTGACACAGGAAGGATTTTCTTAAGAACCATTTTTGAGATCTTTTAAAGGACAACTGGAGTTATTTTCCAATAAGAAATGATTTGGTTTGATTTTGAAATTATTTGTATTTATGTAGGAAGTAATATTTCTTCTTTGACATAGAAAGGTAATAGTAAAAATATGTACCCATGTAGATAGATGCCTGTTGACAGAGTTTATCTTGTGTTGACCATGGACATCTCCTTGAGAGCAGAATTAGAAATCTAGGTCATTTTGTAACATGTTCAAAATAAACTGGAAAAGTGAGCAATTACCCATAACTTTATACCCA
>PVKN010020723.1:0-15840 GCA_004027915.1 Capromys pilorides
AGAACACCGTTTCTCCTGTAGCCACGACTGAGCTGCCGTTGCCTCACCAGGACACTCTGGGCTTCAGTGGTATGTTGCCACGTGAGGGTCTCTCAGGGAGATTGGTCAAGCTGTGTCATGTGAACCTCTAAGAGATACGATTCACACCGAAGTCTATGGCTTCCAGAGCAATGGCTCTGATACGTGGCTTTGATACGTGGCTTTGACAGGACGTCACCACGCCATTGCGGGGGAGAAACAGCATTACGTAGCGTAAGATGACGGCCCCAGTGTCGGGCAGTAAGATAAAAATTTTTAATAAGCGAAATTGATCAACACAGTTTGTCTTCCCATGACGTAAGTAGATTTGATTTACACCAATCTTGCACTGTTAGAAACCTCGAGCTGGTCTAGTTCTCTGCCTCGGTTTCCCCCTTTGGGACTAAGTGTAGACTGCTTTGAATGCCAGCATTATTTGGCACTTAGGCGTATTTTTTATAACAGTAGCCAGCGGGTAGAAAAAGCAATGCTCAGGGCTGAGTTCTTGCTGATCTGAAGGGTCACGGAACACCTAATGCTCTGCATGACTCCCCTCCCAGAATCAGGAGCTGGGGTTCCTTTGTCCCTGTCACATCCAGAGAGGCTCATTTCTTTGGCCTGGGAAGGACCTGCTGGTAGGAGGACAGTGGCAAGATGGCCAGGAGTGTCCTGTAGAAGACAAAGCCAGACACCAGAGAAAGGGGCTCCAGGAGGCTGCTGCCACCCTCTTGGCACTGAGGCGCAGCCCCAGGCTGTGCCCGAGCTGTCTCACGGGGCCCTCGTGTTGACCCTGCAGGGTCCTAGTACTTGTGTAGTATTTGATATAAAATACATCAGGGCCGGCAAGATAGCTCAGCGGTCTAAAGCGCCTGCTTAGGCAAGCTTAGGCAACCGCAGGGACCGCGGTTTGATCGCCAGCACCACATGCTGCGCCAGCCACACCCCCAGGGCGGGCTGAGCCGGCCATCACATAAATAAGTAAAGTTAAAACACATCAGACCTAGAGCCTCTGCCAAAATACGCCTAGGTTAAGCGAGGCTCTTTAAGATGTAAAGCATCATCTTCTAAGGGGCTCCTGGTTATAAGTGACTCCTTGTCCCTCTCTCATGACATTTCAGGGCAACTAGGTAGTACTCAGCCCAGGTAGTACTTAACACGGGTACTAGTAAGCACAGGTAGTACTCAACACAAGTAAGACTCTGGGCATATAGCACGCCCTAAAGCTAGACTGCATGCCTTAGCAGGCATGAACTTCCAATACGGGCATGACTGTCCCATCAGGCAGTTTGTACATAGGTGATACACATGCTGTGACTGGTCTTTTTACTAATAAAACTAATCAAGTCTATAAATGGACTAAATCCAATTATGACTTGAAGTTGATTAAGTACTGCCCCTCCATGAACGTTAAGGAACACCGTCCACACACGCTGCCCCGTGGCACGGTCCCACAGGTACCACTAGTGGTTCAAGCGTGCAGGGAGGGCAGTGGAATTCAAATCAGAGATGTACGAATACAGCCCTGGTGCCAAGGGGGCGACCCAGGTGGGACACAGAGAGTCAAGAAGCAGGAGAAGCAGAGCGGAAGGTGATCTCGTCACCTCCTCCTTGTGATCAAGGCCAGAGGGCATCAGGAGCCAGGTTGAGTGTGGGTCTCCCGCAGTAAGGAGAAGTCGCAGCGTGCGGGCCTGGGGCTGGCTCAGTGGACCACCCACTCCGCCTCCTAGGCTTGGGTATCTGCAGGCTTCCCGGGCAGAACTAAGATTTCTGCCGGCCATTCCAGAAGGACAGACAGGCGTTTCCCTTGGACTCAGCGCATCCTCTCCCTGAAGGCATCATCTGCCCCCACGCTGCGATGTTTAATGCCTGATTTCCTCTCTCTATCCCAATTTCCTCTTCTGCCATCTGAAAATAAAATATTTATACATCATTGTGTGCAAAAGGCGTATGGCTATGCTGAACCCCGGGAAATCGCGTGGCTCCACTCAGCTGCCTCAAGCGGGGTGCGGGCTCTCATCCCACGCACCCCCCCCTGCAAGTCCGCAGGGCGGTCCGCCAGCCCCTACCCCTCTTCTTCCCCGGCCAGCAGGCCTCCTTCCGGTCCTTGCGCTCAGCGGGCGCGATTCACACCTTTTGTCTCTTGTAACAAGCTTTCTATTCTCTTGTCCTTTTCCTCCTTTTCAGAAACCCAACAGGGCACACACTCGAGTGTAAAGACGCAACGTCGTCTCTCGTGTCCTAACATGCATTTTGCTGAAACATGCGCTGGCCTCCGCTTTCCCTGGGAAAGCGCCAGGCGAGTTTGTGAGTCACAAATAGACGATGTAGCTGAGCCACGGATTCTGGAAGTAACGATCGCTTTCGTTGTCTCATCTTTTGTTTCCGTTTTGTGTGTTCCCCTACGACATAGCATCGGACGCATGATTTTGAGCTTGCTTTTTTGGGCTTTGGGCAGTGTTTTTTGTTTGTTTTTGCTTTTGCTTCGTTTTTTTGTATTTTAGGGAAGGGTCTATAGTGTGTTCAGGGTCTCCCTACTAGATTGGACTCACAGTGGCCTCCCAAGAGCTGGGATTACAGGGGTGCACCAGAACACCCAGTCTCAGTTGCCATCTCAGCATGCCCCTGGGATGGGGCTGGCACGGCAGGCCCAGGGATGAACCCCTGGCCCTTGAGCCTGCTTGCAGGCGCTTGAATCGGATGAGCTATTTGGCCCATAGTGGCCCATTTTGTTTGTTTGTTTGTTTGTTTTTTTGTATTTTGAGCAGGGTCTGCAGGGTCTACAAAGTCTCCCTACGTAGAGGGGGAGGATAGTGATTCTTCTGTTTTCAGCCTGCCGAGTGCTGGGATTATAGGCGTGCGCCACCTCACTCAGTCTCAATCACCATCTTCACGCACAGCACGGCACGCCGGGAATCAAACCCCGGCCACTGCACTCTGCCTAAGCAGGCGCTTTAGTCCACTAAGCTATCAGACCAGTTGTCCCCCCCCCACCCATGGTTTTGATGAATCAAAAATTCTTGTATTTTGGGGCTGGGCATGATGGCACACGCCTGTAATCCCAGCACTTGGGAGGCTGAGGCAGGAGGATCAGTGCATGTTCGAGAGCAGCCTGGGCTACAAAAGTGAGTGAGCTCAAGCCCAGCCTGAACTGCACAGCGAGACCCTGTCTCAAAAAGACCAGAAAAAAAAGATACTTGTATTTTTAATTTTGCTAGCTATTTGTAATAAATCACGACATGTTGCAGTTGACAGCCCAGCAGTATCTGAGGCTTTTATTTCCACACCCTCACCAAAACAGTGCATTATGTTTTACTAAATTTTGTTTTGTTTCACGAAATAAAATGTGTTGCTTTAATTCATATTAATCATAGATGAATTAGGTTTTCGGTATTTTTGTTTTTGTTTTTGTCTTTTTTCTTTACTGGGGGTTGAACTCAGGACCTTGCATGTGCTAGGCAGGTGCTAATGCCGCTGAGCTCTCTCCCTGGCCCTGAGCTGCTGCCTATTCGTTATATTCTTGGCCCCCAGAATTACTTAGTTGTCCCTGTTCTTTCATACTGGTTTGTTGGCCATTTGCTAATTGATTCACAAGCATTCTTTATATGCCAAGAAAATGACTATCTTAATATATATTTGGATGTTTCCCCAGTTTAATCTCAATTTTTTTAAATTTATGGACTTTTTTCGTCAGGTGAAAGTTTTTCTCTGTTTTTGTGGGGTTTTTTATGTATTGAGATGTAAAGTGACTCGCGGCTTTTGGGTTTGCATCCTCTTCTCTGCGTTCAGAACTTATTTTTAGAATTATTGTACATCTTTTCCCCACTGATCTTCTGTGTTAACTGTGAGATCTTTGCATTTGCTCTGCACAAATGTATCTGGGTGGAAGGAGCAGGGCAAGAATCCAGCCTCTCGTCCCAGTGGCTGGCTGTGACCCTGGCGCCGTTGGCCGAGGTCCCCTTCTCCTGTCCCATTCCCAGTTGCCATTGGAACAGGAATCTCCATTTAGACTTCCGACCCTTTCCACATCAGGTAGGAGAACCATAAACAGTAGGCTTTTATGGCCGGGCCTGGTGGCTTACGGTTGAAATAATAGCACTAGGAAGGCTGAGGCAGAAGGATTTCCATGAGTTCAAGGACAGCATGACCTACATAGCAACATTCTGTCTCAAAAAAGAAGCTTTTAGGTTGATTTAACGTGATAGAGCCAATTTCCCTTCATTTCTGTTTGCTCCGAGTTTTCCTTTCTATTCTTACACATTTACTTTTTCCTCTTTCCCTGAAAAGAAGACCTAATAGGAAAATAAGTTCTAACATGATTTTTTTTTCAGGATGCTCAAAATATAAGCCCTACCCCCAAAATAAGTCCCAGATAAGATTGGAAACCAGATGGTTACACTTAGTATGTCTGTTACAGTACAGCAGATGCTATATTATTTTATTTCATTATAAAATAATATTAATAAATGATTCTATATAAGTAAATAATATTATTGACCGAAGTTAAGTACTATAAATTATAATTAAGTATTTGTAAATGCTCAAGTGGTACCTTGGTACATGGATAAAGGTAGATCATTATACATGAAAAAATAAGACATTCCCCAGAAAATAAGCCCTACTGCATCTTTTGGAGCAAAAATTCATATACAGCGGTGTCTCAGTTCACAAACTAAATTTGCCCCACAATGGCACAGTCATGTGTGTCAGCTGAGGTGAAGTTGGTGAATGCAGGCAACACTTTGCCGAACACTTCTGTTTGCAAACCAAACTGTTCATCAACAGAAGCAGCTGTGCATGAACTGAGGCACTGCCGGAGACCCCTTCGTATTCTGGGGCAAACCCAGTAGGAGGTCCAGGCACTTCACGGGTGTTGTGTGTAAAGAGCAGATGGCCGGCGTAGGCCAGTTACCTGTGTCCCCTCCACCCCACCCCGTGCGGGCTTCCGTGTCCTTCTCTTGGTTGCAGGATGAGTCACACAAGTGTCATCTGACCTTAGCCACACATTGAATCTCCCAGGGGTATTCGTAGCTGCAGACCCAGAGGTCGGTATGAGGGTTTGAGAGTCTGTTTGTAAACCAGAGCTGGTGGTACAAGCACCTGGGAGGCTGGCGCAGGAGGGTGACCATGACTTCAGGGCCAGCTGGAGCTGCATGGTGAGTTTAAGCCCAGCCTGAACTAAGAGAGAGAGAGAGAGAGAGAGAGAGAGAGAGAGAGAGAGAGAGAGGGAGAGAGAGAGAAGGAAGTCGGGCCGTGGTGGCGCACGCCTGTAATCCCAGCACTTGGTAGGCTGAGGCAGGAGGATCGGTATGAATTCAAGACAGCCTGGGCTACAAAAGTGAGCTCAAGGCCAGCCTGAACTGCATAGTGAGACCCTGTTTCAAAAAGACCAAGAGCCAGGCATGGTGGCGCACGCCTGTAATCCCAGTATTTGGGGGGTTGAGGCAAGAGGATCGCTGCAAGTTCAAGACCAGACTAGGCTATAAACATGAGCTCAAGGCCAGCCTGAACTGCATAGCAAGGCCCTGTCTCAAAAAGACCAAAAAAAAAAAAAACCTCAACATTCTGTCTTTTGTCCCTCCCCCAACCCCCCAAAAAGAGAAAGGCTGTGCTTCTTTTTGGTACTAAGAATAGAACTCCCATGCTGCTGACCTAAATCCCCGGCCCTGTTTGTTTGCTTTTAAGGCAGAGTTTCACTATGTATTTCAGATTGACCTTGAGTTCACTATGTAGCTCTGATTGACCTTGAACTCACAGGGATCCTCCTGCCTCAGCCTCCCCAGTGCTAGGATTTCAGGCATGTGTCACTATACCCAGCCAGAGTGCATTTCTCACACAGTTTCTGAGGCGCCATTGCCTCTGGCTTGGGCCACACCTACTGAGGAAGACAGAAGTGACTGGAGCACATGACTCTGTGTATTTGGTAGATTCCCCCTACACAACCACTGTAGCGTCTATTCTCTGGGGGAGAAACTCCTCCTCCGAACCTCTCTCAGTTTCTTTTACAATGATTGATCTAATTAGATTTCTATTCATCTTTTTTTCTAGAAATTCATGCATTTAATCAAATTCATTTCCATAGAGTGGGACAAATTAAGCTTTTACAGCAATTTAATTTCCATATTCTTTCGAGAAATTTCATGTTTCTTACACTGAATATTGATGGCCTTTCATTTTTCTTCTTGATTAGTTACCTACCTCTTTTTCCCTCTTAGAGAACCAACTTTGGGATCTCCTTCCTAGTTTTATGATTTTTCTGGATCTTTTGCTGATTTCATTGTTTTTATCATTTGCTTTTACCTTGACTTTTTAAAATTTAGATTGACCGTCTGTAACGTTGTGATCCGCAGCTCAAAGTCCCATATTTTCATTATTTCCGTGTCAAACCCTCCTGTTACCCAGCAGTAGGAGCCAAAGCACCACATCTGAACGCTAATCCCAACCTCTACTGCCTAACCCCACTCCTGGACCACACATGGGTGTGACTGGGTGGACGTGGGTGGGTGAGTGGGTGCTGGGGATGGGACCCAGGCCTCTGCAAGCTAGGCACGCGCTCTGCCTCTGACCTACATCCCCAGCCCTTTCTATTTTTTATTTCCAGACAAGATCTCGTTATGTTACCTGGGTTGACCTCGAACGTGCATTCCTACTGCCTCAGCCTCCCCAGCAGCTGAGATCACAGGCATGCACCCCTGCAGCCTCCTGGCAGGGAGATTTCGATCTAGACTCTTACCCAAAAGACCTGAAAACAACTTGGCTGCCAGCTGAGGTCACCGCCACCTCCCCACAGCCCCGGAGGAACACACTTGGCAGCTTGAGTCTGCGAAGCGGTGGGGCACTGTGCTCTCCAGGGCTCAGGCAGCCACAGAGGCCAGCGGGCTCTGGCTCCTGTGTGGTAGCCCACGCGCCTGCAGGTGCCAGGGGCCACCTTCCTTCTGGCCTCTGTTCTTCCTGAGCCTAGATGACTGACTCAGATGCCACCGCAAAGGACATCAATCAGGGAACACACACACACAGACACACACACAGACACACACACACACACATACACACACACACACACACACACACAGCTTTGGGACAATTTCCAGAGCACAGTTTTCCCCCTTCTGTGGATTTCTCCTCCACGGCCCGCTTTTCTCTGCCACTCTCTCTGCCTCTCTCCCTGTAGATTATACCCTTGTTCAGCTCAGAGCCCGGCCCAGCCCTGTCACCACCAGTGGCCCCCTAGGCCCTCCCCGGCTGCGCCATGCGCACAGAGGTGCATTTCCCCGAGGCTGGGGCTGGCAGCCGGCTAAGTAAGCCATTAGCCTCCATCACGTGGGCTGCCTAAGTGCAGGGGGACACAGTCGTGCCCGTTGCCATGGTGACCCTTTGTTGATGGCAGTCACGGGGTGCACTTCTGCCTCATTCATGTACCATAGAAATCCGGAGCAGCCGGGAGAAGGCGGGAGACGTGGGCTCCGCAGGCCCTGACCCCGCCCCTCCCCCATGTCCCTGAATCTCACACCATTGTCTCCTCCTCCTCTGTGTCCCTGAGCTGCAGGGCCACCCAGGGGACACATCACCCTCCAAATCTCCAAACAACACAACCTCACTTTCTCTGCAGTTCGGAAGGTTGAGCCCAGAGCGTCTGCAGTGACCTACACCCCGGCTTGCCTCTTGTACTTTATTTTGAAATAGGCGATTGCTGTCTTGCCCAGGCTGGTCTCAAACTTGTGATCCTCCTGCCTCAGCCTTCCAGGGTGCTGGGATGACAGGCCTGGGCCACCACACCTTGCTGTGGCTGTGCTTCTTTTGCTGTCTTACTGTTTCCCAAGGCTGTTAGAGGAATCCCCAGGGAAGCCTAGCCAGCTGCCCCCCAGAAGTGCCATTTCCATTTGGCTGGAAAATCAAGGCCCTGGCCCCTAAATTTGCAGCAGCCTCCAGATGGAGTGTTTGCCCCCCTACCCTGTGGCTTTCAGAGCAAAGTCACCCTGTAGATACTAATAGCAACTAAATAATTAATCGCTTCCCACCTCAGAGATCTTCTATTGATTTCACATGCTCTGTGCAGCCCACTCTGAAGTGTCTTAAGACGGACCAGATTATGGATCCTCCTGCTAAGTTCTTCCCCCAGCAGTGGCCGCGAAAGCCTTTTTTAAAAAAATTAAATCTATTTGATCTTGAAGTAGAAGGGTACCTTAAAAAGTCTGTATGAATTTGGGGTCTTTTTACTTTAAACATAGAGGACAAGATGAGTCACTTTGAAAATCCTCCTTAGGAAAAGTTAACCACAATTCTCTATCATTTCCTCAGGAATTTTAACTTGTAGAAACCGGAAAGGGTGGACTGGGGAGATAGCTTGGTGGGCTAAGGGCCTGCCTGGCAAGCACCAGGACCTGGGTTTGATCCCCACTCATGCATGCCATGCCAGCCTTCGAACCAGGCATGGTGGCACACACCTGTAATCCCAGCACTGAGGAGGCTGAGGCAGGAGGATGACTACAAGTCCAAGCTGCCTAGCAAATCCTGTACCTACATAAATCAATGATTTTTAAAACTTTAAAGAAACATGGAGAAGATACAGACAAAAGTAACAGGTCTTAAATTTGTAAACAACTGCAGTAGCTAAAATTCTTTCAATGTGTGATTTTGTTCGATCCTGACAGGGACCTTGTGAAGTAGGCTGAGGGGATGACTGGTCACACTTTCAGGATAAGGAAAACATCCGTCACGGGAGGCAAACGAGTTCACTGCCCCTGCCATGGCTTGATGAACCCTGAGTGGGCATTAGCGCCACCTGGAGACCCGGTCCCCAGCCCACACTGTTCTTAGACAGAGCCAGGGTCGTGACTCAGCAGGCCGCGGCGCCATCAGCCCTTGGTCCAGGTGACACAGAGAGCCGCACTGTCAGCTCTAAGATCCCATGGTCCTTGCGCAGGCTTGTTGCATTTTCCTAATGAAAAATTGGAGCTTGCACATAGGAATTCTAGCTCCATACCCTGAGCAGTATCTTCACCCTCTCTAGATTGCATGGAAGCCTGGGATTATAATTTGCCTACCTGCAGATGAAAGTTCTGCTACTAAATACATAGTGTTCCACTTTCCTGTTTTTCTACGGAATAAATCATCCCCAAGCTGCTAGCTCCAATTAAACATTTTTTTTCCACGCTCTGTGGGAAGGATGGAGGAGAACTATGACAAAGCCGCGTGGCTTGTGCTGGCATCTGTCACATTACCTTTACAAGGACCTGAAGCAGCACAGGGATGGTCCGTGGACAGCGGCAGGCAGCTTTAATAACCAGAGATAATTTGTTTCCACGAGGTTCTGTTTGACAACCTTGAGCCCTTCCACTATCAACAAGCAAAGACAATTAGCTTTTGAGATCTACCGTTATTTCCAGAAGAAACCAGTTCAAAAGATAAAGGGAAACACAGTCAGCATTGTGGCTTTGCTCTTCCATTTTCTGAAGTCAGCTTTCTTGGAGGAGAAGATGTCTTGGGATTGGAATTATAAATTTTCACTTGCACCAGCACTGCTGAAAAGAGTGTTTCAAAACTAACAGCCCAAAGGGGCATTGATAGAAGACTTAATGTATGCACAGAATTAATTTTAAAAGCACTCTAGGCTTGCCGGCGGTCCCTTCTGGTGGAGCCAGCATTGGGGAGCCGTCTGCCTCTGTCCTCTATGTACTCAGCTCTGGAAACCTAGCGTTCCACCCTGCGGTACAATAGCAATTCCCACACAAACGTCCCACGAGTCAGGGCAGAGCCTGTGCCCGAGGGCAGGGCCATGTGCGTGCTCTCCGGCCTCAGCCAGCATCGTCTTCGGGCTGAGATGGAAAGGTTGCAGCCGGAGAGTCATGGCTTTGTAAATCTATTTTATTATTCACTCTATTGGAAGACAGCAGTGACAAAAATCAATCAGCGCTACCCAGCCAGCCCTTTCCAAGAGAACCAGCGCCAGTCCAGGGATTAGTTGGGAACCTACACGGCATGGGGCTCCGCGGAGACCCTGCATGCCCACCCTGCCCCGAAACAGATGCCTGGGCCTCCGTTCCCACCAATGGTGTTCACCTCCTGAGTAGGTTGTCGATGATAGAAATGCAGTTTTCATCCAACTTCAAAGCCATTAATCCGGGACACTCAAAGCCCCGAAGGATGCCTGCAGAAGGCCCTGCCAGGCCAGCGTGTCTCTTAGTCCCAGACCACTGTGTCCCCAAGTGTGAACTCCAGCAGGAGCCCTTCCCATGTCCTTCTCGGTGTGCTCCCCAAGACTGGCTGCTCTCCCCTTCCTACCCTCCATTGTTTTCTCAACCACCCTCAGGAACAGAGGCCACGTCCGTGGTTCTGCAGACATCTAGCTCTTCCTGTCACCTGTCTCACTGGCTGACGAGGAAGCCACCATTGCTATCCGCTGAGCCTCCCTTCAGACAGGAGTGCACAGGGCTCCATGGACATCCAGGCGCACTTCATAAAGCCATAGACGGGCGCTAGTGAGTTAGGGTATCTGACATATTACAGGATGGCTTCGGCTGTCCCCATCACTGGTCGGTGGGTGTGTCCTGTCGCTGTGCAACCCCTTCCCATGCAGGAAACAGCAGCAAGCAGATAAGAAGCCTTTTTTTTACAAAAAAAAGTAAATTCATAAGCTCCAGGTATTCAAAAATTCAATGTTTTAAAAATATGCCTGTTTTCTCTCATGCATGCCTTCGAGCGCTTCAGGAACCTCACTACTTGGAGCTTGGCGGTACACATCTGTGTCAGGAGGCTGAGGCAGGAGGATCATGAGTTTGAGGCCACACAGTACATTGAAGGCCAGCGTGAACTACACAGTGAGACCCTGTGTCCAAAATAAGAAAGGGGGTTGGGGAAAAAGAGGGGAGGGGGACAGGGAAGAGGAGGAAGCAGCAAAGGAAGAAGCAGAAACCGCTCTAGCATGGTGAGATAGCTCAGTGGACCAAGCGCCTGCTTAGGCAAGTGTAGGTGACCAGGGTTCAATCCCCAGGACCACATGCTGCACTGGCCCCGTCCCGGAGGGCACTGAGCCAGCGGCCAAGTCTGGCCATGGTGGGGCACGCCTGTAATCCCTGCGCTGGGGATGCTGAAAACAGGAGCATCAGTATGAATCCAACCTTTGTAATGAGACCCTGTACAAAAGAAAGGAAGGAAGAAATTAAAAAGGAACAGATCTAGTGTTTTCCCTCCCTGCTCCACTTTTTAAGGGACCAACTTACATAATTCTTTTGAACCAGGGAAGATAGGTCAGAGGATGTATCTAACATAGCCATTTATTAAAAACCCACTGCCTGGTTTTTCTTCAACTGCTCTTAATATAGATAAGTAATAGAAACTCACTTCTACACTCAAAATACAAAAAAAAAATCATAATCAGAAATTAAAGCTGTATTCCTATTACAATTTTCACAACATGAAAAAGAAATAGAGCTGAAGAAATTGGAACCGTGGGGCATTCTGGCATGCAGATCATTAAAAGCACAAATGATTCCACCAAGACAGAAAAAAAAAGACAAGGTTCTCAGAAGGAATTATTTCAGTTCCCTCCCGGGCACCACGTTAAATTAAAACACACGCGCGTGCATGCCACACATAAGAGCAGCCGGAGGTAGGAACCACCAAGGGTCTCAATTAAAGTTCTGCAGTCAGGCACAGCGGTGCCCGTTAGAAACGGGCCTGGGCGGCCCCGGAGCAGCTCCGCCTGCGTTGTGAGGAGATCCCCAGTGATCCCTCACACCGAGCCAGCGCTCTCTGAATCAATTTGCTTCCCCCTGAGGTACAGCTGACTGCGGGACAGAGGAGGACAAGGCCAACAGTTACACTGGTCCCAAGACCAAAGAGCACCGGGTTACACAGGGCAGGGGTTCCGGTTCCCTGCCACCCTAGGCCCTAATGCCTTAGGAAGTGGCTGCGCCCTGCACAGGGTGCAATCCAGAGGCCAGGCTGCAGGAGAAGCGGCACTTCCCGGATTTACCCTTTGCCCCAGTTCAGGGCTTCTCCTTAAACTAAGGTCAACATGAATGTACCACCACCCTGTGGCAAGGAGGGAAAGAAGTAACGACAGCCCTCCACACAGGATAACAGTGTTAATACAAAAAATTCAATATTGCAGCCAGGCGTGGTGTCTCATGCCTGTAATCCCAGCACTTGAGAGGCTGAGGCGGGAGGATCATGGTGAGTTCAAGACCAGCCTAGGCTATAAAGTGAGCTCAAGGCCAGCCTGAACTTCATAGTGAGACGCTGTCTCAAAAAGACAAGAAAGAAGAAGAAGAGAGAGAGAGAGAGAGAGAGAGAGAGAGAGAGAGAGAGAGAGAGAAGAAAGAAAGAAAGAAAGAAAGAAAGAAAGAAAGAAAGAAAGAAAGGAAGAAAGGAAGAAAGAAAGAAAGTCAACGCATCGCACAGTGCGTCTCCACAGCCCCCAGCTCTGAGGCTCTCTGCTCTACACATTCAAGGCTTTTCCAAGCAGGGGTCAAGGCTCAGCCCTGGAATCTCAGCACTCCGGGAAGCTGAAGCAGGAGGATCAGCCCCAGCAATTTAGCAACGTATCCAGACCCTGTCTCAAAATAAAAAATAAGAGAAGGGGCAGTGTGGCTCAAGGGTCCCGCATTCAATTCCCAGTACTAGAGAAAAAGAAAAGGTCAAACAAGACCTTTTCTTGGGGGTGAAGCTCAGCGCAAAGGTCCTGGGTTCAATCGCCAGCACCACTGCCCCCCCCCAAAAAAAAAAAAAAAAAAAAGCTTAGAGGGGGGCCAGGGAGATAGCTCAATAGAATAAGCGCCTGCCTGGCAAGCACAAGCTCCTGAGTTCAATCCCCAGTACCACCAAAAAAAAAAGGTGCTTAGAGAACTCCCTGAATGAGGAACCCAGAGACCCCATGACCCTAGAGCCACCAACCACGAGCTTTGACCTCCTCGCCTTCTGTCCTGGGTTGTCCAGTACTAGACTAAGATACAGCAAGAGGTTCCGAGGCCACAGAACCTATGGAAAAAAACAGCCATAACAATCTAACCCACTAGTCCCCACGTTATGTGACAATAACTGTGACGACTCATTTATAAAAACACACCTAAACAAGATGAACAGCTTACCCCCTGAGAAATAACAAGATTTATTTGTCTAACATGAAATAGACCTCATCTGTATTAGTTTATTTTATGGGAAGCAGAACCTTAGCATCTATCAATAATGAGCCATTTCCAATCACAAATATCTGCGCTCAACAAACAATGACAGTGTCCATATACAAAATTCCACCCAGCTCGGAAGGGAGTGCGCAGCCGGGCTATCCCGGTCTAGGTGTATCCGCCTTTTTCTTGAAAGGCAATTGGAACAATCCAGAAGTTTACAAAGCAACACACAAAAGAAGCAAAGATAATGAAATCAATTGCTCATTCCGTTCTTCTGTATTAAAGTAGCTGCTTCCTAAATAACCAGGACATACAGCCCACAAAGCACATGTGCTCATTCTGTTTAGTTTCACCCAACTCACCTCTTCTGGTCTTTGGGTCCTGAACAATCAATCATGTGAGAGGCTACCACTTCCTCTCTCCTAGAAGAAGCTGGGAACATAAGGGTTAACTGCTCAGCTCAGAGGCCAAAACTCCAATGTCTTCTCTTCCCTGGCCATTGGAAATTCCAGCTGACTAGCTTTCTTTAGAAACTGGGATAAAGGCTATAGGTAAAAATGGTCAGATAGGTTCAGGGACACATGCTTGTCCTGCATGCAAAAACCTTCAGATCAGGGCTGGGGAGATAGCTCAGTAGTATAAGTGCTTGCCTGGCAAGCCACAAGGTCCTGAGTTCAATCCCTGGTACCACAAAAAAAAAAAAAAAACCTCTTTAGGTCCTGAGAAATCTCTTCTCCCTCAAAATCTGATTGGCAGCTTTCTCTCAAAAATAAAGCAGTATTTCTTATGTCCTCAGCTTTAGTATCAATGGCCATTTGCCTTTGTATCGAATTTTAAAGAATCGATCATGAATGGCTGAAATAAATTAACTGATTAAAAATCATTTTCTGCTATAGAACTCAGCTTCTACAAGGGATGAGAGGAACAAGAAACAAAGGAGCTGGGGGCAGCCAGAGCACGTATATATGAACAAGGGCCCTGCAGAGAAGATAGCGTTGCAATTTAAATTAAATTATAATTAATAGCAGCACTTTGGGTGACGTGCCTCAAATTATCACTTTCAATACCGAAGCGCCGCTGGTTTCCATGGAGATTTTTTTTCTCTCGATGTCAGATCCAATCTTAAAAAAAAAAATTTTGCCTCTGAATGTGACAACTTGAAGCTTTTAGTGCCTTTTTATTTTGAGGGGTTTTATGTGAGGTAATCTCAATTTATTTTTATGCGCACTTAAATGGATTTTATTTGCCATGGGTTTCTGAGCCTACAGTCTACAAATTTCCATATTTTGAAACCCAGTCTGTAACAACCATAGATGAAGAATAGGAGGTTCAAGAATTCAAGTCTCTTCTTAATACTCAATTGTCTTCAATCTGTTTCTCATGCTTAGCCAGCTGCCTAGAAACATCTCTTATAGATTTTTCACATTCTATAAATACAATCAAAATTATATTCTAATAATATTTGAAAGCAGAATTTGCACTATTTCCAGTCTTGGGCTGGTGTCTCAAGTATGTGACCGCCCAAGTGCATTTCTACCGTTTCCCCGATGCTGTTTTGGTCCAGTAGAGGTTCCAGAGAGAGACAGGATTTTTTTGTATTGATTGCAGCTTCTCAGACTGCGACATTGTACAACCAATACTGCCATCCTGTGGAATCTTCCTTTGTCCAATGAAATAACCTCAGCTGTTGGAGAAAGGCGGATGTAGTCCGAAGCTATTTGCTGGCCAAAGGCTTTGTCTGGCTTTGTCTGCCTGGGCCGACACTCCGGCAACCACAGAGAAAACACCGGGCTCGGGTGGGTGGCTGCCCTAGGACCACACACTGATGCGGGTGATTCCATGGTTAGTATGGGTGGGCCCTTCCCTTAGGGGACAACTCCACTAAGTGTTGAGCGGTTTCTAGAAACAACTTCTCTGATTCAAATCTCCACTCCACTGCTTCCTGACCTCATGAACTCAATTTTTTATGCTTCCAAGTGAAAAGAATGGGCCAGCCTCATGAACTTCCTGTGCGCTAACACATGAAAAGGACTCATGGGAGTGGCTGTTGTTGTTGTTGTTGTTGTTGTTGTTGTTGTTGTTATTTCCTAAACAGACAGCTCTCAAAATTTGAGAGTCATGGCCATTTCTTTAGGGTACTCCATGATAGAAGGGAACCACCTGGGCAGATTCCACCACTACTAATCACTTGATGTTTTGCAACTTCTGCAACTTGGCTTTTGAAAGTTGTGCTGTTACAGAACTTTAGGTTTGGACAGGAAACTAGAGTGCTTGATGTGTGAAGAATGCAAAGCATTCGTTCTTTCTTGTAATCCTAGAATTTGGAGCTTGTATTGGTCAGCTTTCCCACGGCTGGGCCAAAATATTCAACAGCCACAACTTACCAGGGGAGAGCATCATGTGGCTTACGGTTTCCAAGGCGTAAGTCCATGGCAAGCTGGCACCAGAGCAGAAACATCATGGTGGAAGGGCCTGGCAGAGGAGAGCTGGGCACCCCGTGGCAGCCAGAAAGCAGAGAGAGAGGAGGGAGCTGTGTTAGGGACCCCCCTACCCAGCCCCACCCAGCACGCAGCTGTGGGAGGTGCAATGAGAAGGCCATCTTGCTTTTGTGACAAGGTCTTTCAAGTAGTAGAGGGAAGAGGGAAATGCTTTTAGAAATGGAATAGCAGAATTACGTTTTCTGTCCTTTGGGATGGGT
>PVKN010020724.1:0-15812 GCA_004027915.1 Capromys pilorides
TCTCTCTCTCTCCCCCTCCTCCCGTGTGTGTGTGTGTTTGTGTGTGTGTGTGTGTGTGTGTGTGTGTGTTGCTCCTTTCTGTCTCTTGTTTTCACACTCAGTCTCCATGTCCCAGTCTAGAAAGTATCCCTGCTCTTGCACGTGAGCACTGCTTCTAAGAATGAAATTGCGGCTGTGAAGCCCATCTCTGGGCAATGAGTGGCCTTCCCTCCTTGCATGAAGCCTTGTGTTCTGCATTCAGTGCTGACAGGTAGTGGTAGCCCTTCCTTTCTGGAAATGTCACTGAACCATCTTCATGGAGAAAAAGCAATGCTGACATCTATTTTTCTTGTGACTCCCTGGAGAATGTTTAATCCTCCTGACCTTGCAGCTATTTAAAGGGAGCCAATACCTGCTCTTGTCAGTTGCTGACAGCCAGCATTTTGTCTAATGGACCTAAGAGCGGGACCTCCAGTAGGGTGGGGAGCATCTGCCTGGCACTTGCAAAGTGAGTGGGGTTTCTCACTGACTTCCATCCCTCCACAAGACACAAAGCCAGGCACACTCTGTGCTTTCATTTGTAGCAAAAACAATGCCATGCATGCATAAACAAAAGAAGGCTATTTCTGCCAATGAATTTGAGGACTCTGCCCTCTAATTGATTTCTTCAATTCCAAAAATTGTATATGACACCATTATTAAGAAATATTAAAGCCTAATGGCTATGGGCATGAATTAAAAACTACCATTTACACTACTAAATTGCATACTTCTAATAATTCTATACATGTAAAAATAACTCGTTTTCAAATGAAAAACATAGAAACTGAATCAGAAAGACAAAACTAAATTGTTTAAGAATTGCTTATCACTTATTCATGGTAAAGATAGTACAGAAACTGAGAATGTTTAGGGACTTTGTAAAAGATATAAATTTCAAGGGATATTTTGTACAACAAAATGACTATAGTTTATGATAATATACTGTATATAAAAATATAGAGTGGGTATTTCAACAGTATTGTTTTTATATGCTGGATATGAGTTCTTCATCAAATATGTGATTTGCACACACTTTCTCCCTGGCTTTTCTTTTTCGTATCATTAGAAACACATAAGTTTTAATATTTACAAAAATCTACAAGTCTTTTCCATAATCACTTGCATTGTTGGTGTCATATCTCAAAATCATTGTCCAAACCAAAATTGTACAATTTATTCATATTTTATTCTTGAAAATATTCCACCCCTACATTTACATCTATAAATTAACTGGTGTATATGGTGTGAGGTAGGAGTATCAATGTTACTCTTTCCTTTTATAAGTGTAGGTTCATTTTTCCCAGCAACATTTGTGCAAGATATAAATAACTGTTTCATGCAACAAGGACAGGATCAATAACAGTGACCTGCAAGCCATAACAAAACCTGAAAGAAAAGAAGAAACAAAAAAACAACACTGTGTTTTGTAAATATGAATTCTTCCTAATTTGGTCTTGAAGTTTTTCTCAGGAGCTTGGTTATAAGCTGTAGCTTTTCTGGAAGGGCTCTGCAGCAGGTGTTAGTGAATATTTATGTAATATCATCCAAAGGATTCTTCCTTATCTTGGTAGATAACCTAAAGCTTAAGTTTCTGAAACATAAAGTTTCTGTGTCTGATCAAAGATGGTCGCTTTCTAGAACAAAAGTTCCCAACATTTTTGGCCAAGTGGAGTGGCCCCATGGAAGATAATTTTCCCTGGAGACAGGATGGCGGTCAGGGGGGTTGGTTTGAGGATGACTCAAAGGAGCATGCAGTGCAGATGCTTCACCTGCCCAGTTGGTAGGAGGCTCAGGCTCCTGTAAGAATTTCATGTCACCACAGTTCCAAGGAGGCAGAGCTCAGGAGACCATGGGGCTCATGGGAGCAGCTCCAAATGCAGATGCAACTTTGCTCGCTTGCCCACCCACTCACCTACAGGGCAGCCCAGTTCCTGCCAGACACACCCTTGATTTGGGAATTGGGAATCCCTGCTCTAGAAGACCTAGGCCAGGAAGAAGATAGCTTCTGCTATATCCGTCAATTGAAAAGTATAGGAAGCGGCACAACAAAGCACATAGATCATCTGTTACTTACAGATCTGAGAAAAGGGACACAGGGTCCACGTGAGGGCACTCTACCAGTAGGTACATGGGGGCTCCTATTGGCTAGAGTCCAGACTGGAGTCCTGGAAGTTACTCAAGTAGATATCCTGCAAGGAATTCCAATTGCTAGGTTTAAATCAAGCAGGCACAAGTCCTTGGGGTCACACTGGGACTGACAAGTGATCGCTGTGGCATATCTGCATAGCTGTGTGGGCATGAGGTTGGAGAGGCAAGGCAAGCAGGTTATGTCTAACTGTCCCTGGGAGGTGACCACAAGAGGCAGGTACGTGACCACACTGAGGAAGTAGGAGGGGTATAGGACTGGAAACTGGAAGCTGTCTGGAGTGTCTGAGCTTCCTTCAGGTGTAACACTGGTGAACCAATGCACAAGTGCAAAGACAGAATGAAATTATAAAAACTCACTGGAGAACGATTCGTCTCTACTTAAAATTTTGAGTTTTTACAGTAGGTGTTTGCATTAATTTTAATTATTTAAAATGTTACATTAAAACATTAATCATCCCACAAACTTTTATCTGAGTGTACAAAGCCATCTACATCTGTATCCTCCCTTCCCCCTCCAGCCTGAATTTCAAACCACCATGCCAATAACACAAATTGGTTCATGTTTTCCTGCACACACTGTGCTGGTCATGTGTCTGTCATTTTGAGCACATAGTTTGATGTGAACTATATAGCTCTCTTTACCTTGCTTTTTACTCTACTAAAAATTAATATCAAGTCCTCCACAAATCCTGCCAGGTAGGTTAGGTGTTCATCGCTGATGTTCTCAGCTTTCCCTGGTTATCTGCAGTGCGGCACTTCCTCCACTGCAAAATAATTATGTATTACTTGCCTTCCCTACCTCTCCCTTAGGGACACGATTCGTTGTTTGCCCTTTATATCCAAATATATCTTACCCACTTGGGCACTCCTAGCATCTAGCACATTCCCAGAAGATGGCAGGTGAACAAGAAGTTTGTTTAAACTTTCTAGGTAGGTGGCAAAGCAAACAGAAAGCAAGCCCCTCTGCCCGAAGTGAACAGCTTTTCCCGCAGAACCTTCTTAGTAAGACACACATTAAGCATCTGGTGCAAAACATCTGCCTGCTGAAAAGTGAGACATCCCTAAGAGTGAGGCTATGCCTGAGGCAAACTGCTATGTGAGAACTCCTGGGATATTGGCAAAGATTCCCAAGACCTAAATAAAGGGCAGTGCCAGGTGCAGAAGGGTTATACAAAAATCTGATCACTGAAAATGGTCATAGAGGCCACTTGGTGAGACAGGGAAATTGCTGCCTCTAGGACATGCAACTATGAGAAAAAATAAAGGGGCAGCTTCACCAAGGTCACCTTGTTCATTCATTCATTCATTCACTAGTCATGCCATAGATGTGTAGACAGCATTTTGTAGGTACAAGGATAAGTTCTGGAATACGGAAGTCAGAACATAGACCCCTACCTTAGAGAAACTCATGGGTGAGTAAACTTTTAAATCTATTATGTGCAAGCCAGTATTCAAAGCAACAAAGATGTTGACAGCAACATTCCCTTTTCAAGGGTTTCGATAGATTCTTCCATTTGCTCTAGCAAATCTCGTCTTCATCTTCATCTACCTTGCTGAATTATGGGAAGCTGAACTCCTTGGGCCACACCATCAAGGTTCCTTGCTCCTTAAGTCTATGTACATCTGGCCAGTGTTGGAAGGAAAAGAACAATGGAAGGATGTTTATCACCTTTGCATGGGTTCCTGGGTCTCAATTTTATCAAAGGTAAGGATTCCTGTTAAGAGGTCTCTTCCACACAGCCCTAATATCTCCTGGTCCTCTCTACCCTTTCAGACCTATGATGCAACCACATGTGTTAGTACTCTGGCACTGAACTATTCTCTGTAGCTTCTCAAAGCCTTCCTTCCAGAGTTGTAAATAGTCTTTTATTAAATTCCCAATATATCCCAATGTGTGTTGGTATCTGTTTCTTACTAGGACCTTGGACGATACAGTGAACTCCTAGGGAAACTGTGACAAGAACATTGATAAACAAAGGTTGGAAGAAGGAATCCCTTTGGACTAATGAGTAGTCAACACAGCCTCTAATGGAAACATTTGACTGGGAAAGAATCAAAGCGAAAATGCCTTGGTATTAGTGAGGGTGAAGGTTCTTGGAAATCCACCTCTGAAGGACTTTGGATGAAACGACCCCACCCAAAAGGAGATGACCAGGGAACAGGGATTCTGGGTTTTCTTAGGTGTACAGCAATGTAGGCTAAGAGAGTCTCCCCTTTCAAGGCCATCCCCCTTCCTATGTCTACTCTGAGACCCCCACAGACCAGGAAAGAGCTGTTTGTGTGTCCCAACTGGTAGAGAAGAAGGGAAATCAGGCTGTTTCCTGAGAGTTTCTACTATGTGATGTTCGATGAATGGATCAGAAGAACTCTGTCAAGTCACATAAGCACAGAAAATGGTATCCAGGCTTACATCCTTACTAATCCCTCCTCCTATGGCTAAAGTGATCTGGATCTTGCCAGTGTGAGATGTTCTGGTGTGGAGCATTCACCTGAGAAAGAGACTCACTCAGGGTCTTTCAGCTGGGTGCAGTCAACCACTCTGTCACACCACCCCCATTCTCCTTGCAAATGCATTGGTTCCAAAGCTCCTTAGAAGAATTACTTGGTTTCCCATGTTGTTTCCCCATGAGAGAAGAAATGTGTAAATATATGAAGACCAGGGATACATACACAGCACTTGTATTTCATGCAACAAATCAGTGACTTGGCTTATGTTATTATCAATCTTTTTCCTTCTCTAAACTTCCTTCGCATGGGTGAACCTGCTCAATCCCAGAAGTCCTCAACTCACAATAGGTGAAACCCACGGCTTGGGAAAAGTAAGGAATATATGTCTTTTTGCAGCCATCCAGCCCTGGGCCCACAAAGAAACACAGGTGCTGGCATACTCTAAAATACTGGGTTGCTTAAAAAGTCATAGTGCCAAGCCAGGCATGTTGGTGCACTCCTATAGTCCCAGCCCTTAGGGCACTGAGGCAGGAGGATCAGTGCAAGTTCAAGACCAGCCTGGGCTGCAAAAGTGAGCTGAAGGCCAGCCTGAACTGCATAGTGAGACCCTGTCTCAAAAAGACCAACAAAAAAAAAGTCATAGTGCCAGATTTCCCTCATCCTTTTCACAAATAATGTTTTACCAAATTTAAGACTTTGTCTTAATCTATTTTCTTTTTTTAAATTTTAATTGACAGAAAAGTGTATATTTATCATATACAACATGTTGTTTTGAAATGAGCATACGTTGTGAATGGCTATGCTGAGCGAATTAACTACATGCTACCAAACATATTTATCATTTTCCATGATGAGGTAATTTAATCATTTTCCATTTCATACACTGACATCAGCTCATTGTTCTTCTTGACTGATTCCACCAGTCACTGCCTTGGCCACCTCTGTTAGCCCGAGTGATGCTCAAATCCGATAAGCAGATGTGACCCAAGTGACTGATAAAAATGCTAAATAGACACGCTGAGCTCTTCAGTGGTTTCCTGCCTGTTCTCCTGCTCACACTCATCTGTCCTCCTGCCTGCACAGAGCCAGAGCTGTGCATGTAGGGACAGTGGTGGTCCAGCCTGCATAAGACAGAGTGACTTTCATCTCTGTCCCTATGATGCTCTTCCCTTGTCGCATAAGCTAAGGCACAAATGCCTCCATACCACATGATGGTTCTTCCTAGTGCCAACTAAAGGACCCCTATCAGTGTGTATTCTGCTGGCACTAAGTCAAATGGTCCAGCTTCTCAGTGCCTTTTGGACTGCAGGGGGAGGTAATTTGGTCCCATTTGACTGGGCTTCATTCTCTTCGGAAGAACAATTGCTTCAAGCTACAGAGCTCTCTGAGGACCCCAGAAAGATGCATGAGGCCGCTTCTCTGGGCTCACCTTTTGTCCAACTCTCTCATGCCAAGCCATCTCTACCTCGTGCTCCACATTGTAGTTCCTGCATCTTCTGGGAAGATGATCTCAGACATTAACACACAGATGCATGTGTCAAGGTCCGACCTCTTCACACAAGCCCATGTGCAGGCAACAGAAGGCGAAAGACAGGAAGCCTTCAGGTCATGGGTCAGGGGCCTGGGTCCAACCTACATTCATACCTAGGGGCACTGTGAGCAGGGACATGGTTCAGAAACCGAGGACACATCAGGAATCTCTCTGTCTCTCTGTCTCTGTCTCTCTGTCTCTCTCTGTCTGTCTGTCTGTCTCTCTCTCTCTCTCTCTCTCTCTCTCTCTCTCTCTCTTTCTGGCACAGGTCGTCATGGCTCCCTAGCACCCTTAAATAAACCTTTATTTTCAGTGGATCACATAGAACTGCTTGAAACAATGGCATTTCCAGCTCCACAGAGTTACCAGTGGTTGTAGGACAAAATTCTGACCAATAAAATGCAAAAAAAAGTCATGCACGAATGATTTTATGGAAGATGTTTGTGATGGGAAAAAATAAATGATCTCCACCCTAATTCACTTCTATCCACTATCTGCTGGAACATGAATGTGATAACTGGCTTTCCCGCAGCCTTTTCGGACCACACAGTAGCTTGAGATTAGAAACTGAGTGTGAGGACTGAGGAAGAAGATAATGGAAGCATAGTCTTGCAACCACCATAGCAAGCCTACTGATTTGACAAAGTGTTTTATGAGAGAACAGAAATAAACACGTGTGCATGAAAGTCAAATGTCAGGAGTTGCTTTCTGCTGCATTCAGGAACAGAATCCTTAGCTACCTAATTGTGAAAAGATCTCCTGTTGTCTAAAAATGTTTCTGTAGCTATGAAGTGGGGCTCTCTTCCACAAACTACGGAGCATTCATCAAGCCTCCAGCATTGCTGAGCTGCTAGGAAGATGAAGGCAAAGATCAAAGGAATTCGGGCTACAGGGTCTGCATGATAGCCACCTGTCATTGTTCACTGGCTCTCGCTCTCTTAACAACTACACAAAAGCACCCACAGAGCTAGGAATAAGGCCGCGACATGGAGCAAATTAAAAACACAGAGACAACAGAAAAGGTTCTTAGAGAAAGTTGGAACTATCTCATTCCAGTATGGAGTGTGCATTGTTTTAACTGATGACCCTGTATGGAGATAAGGGGAGCCTCTGAGTCCACAGCTCAGCGTCAGATTCTCCTCACCCAAAGTAGGGCTGGGTGAGAAGCCAGCTCTGTGTGGCCAGTGAAGTTCCTTGATGCACTTGTGTCTCCCAGATGTGGAGTGAGGCACCAGCAAGGGGCACCAGCAAGGGGAAAACCAGCCAGAGCAGAGGACGTCAGGGAAGAGCATGCCAAGAATGTTCTGGAATCAGCAGGTGAGTGTGGTCAGCCTTAAAGGGGATGGAAGATTGGCCTGGTCAGCGGTGTCTTTAGGTGACAGAAATCAATGGATTTATGTCACCTGGAATAAGCAATTGACACAAGTCATTAGCAGAAGAGGGACACGGTGCTACTTGCTTACTTGTTTGTGTATCTTTCCTTCCTTTCTTTTTTTCTTTTTTTCTTTTTTTTTTTTTTTTTTTTTTTTTTTTTTTTTTTTTTTTTTTTTTTTTTTTTTTTTTTTTTTTTTTTTTTTTTTTTTTTGTTTTTTTTTGTTTTTTTCTTTCATTCTTTCCTTCTTTTTTGTAGTACTGCATATTGGCCTTAGGGCCTTGGCACTGAGCTACACCACCAGTCCCTTTTTATTGCTTTTTCTTTTGAGACAAAGTCTCTCTAAGTTACCCGCCCTGGGCTGAAACTGGCAATCTTCCTGTCTCAGGCCCTGAGAGTGCTGGGATTACAAGCATGCACCATCACACCTGCCTTTGTTATTATTTG
This sequence comes from Capromys pilorides, assembly GCA_004027915.1. Lineage (NCBI taxonomy): Eukaryota > Metazoa > Chordata > Mammalia > Rodentia > Capromyidae > Capromys > Capromys pilorides. Next base: position 7,968 of record PVKN010020724.1, read on the forward strand.
AAGGATTCCCGCCCACTCTGTGCAGACCACATGGTTAGAGCTGTGGAGGCAGACATGGGAGCAAGGAAAGCAAGCAGCATTCCGGGAGCACAAGGGCTGTGCTGGAGGCTTTGCTGCAGGGCATGTGGGAGGGTGATCCCACCTGGCTTGGGTTTTGTGCAGAGCTGATGAGATTGCAAACAGAAGAGGTCTGACTGTGGCAGGCAAGACTGGAGGCATATGTTGTATCAGGTTAACCCCTGAGTCTCTGATCCTTCCTCATATGGGATGCTACTCCCTGGACAGGTTTTTGGGCTGAGTGATGAAGAGTTGTAAGGAGTCTGTGCCTGCTCTTTGGGACAGACAGAGGGAGATATTAGCCAGTCAAAGTTATATTTATCATCTTCAGTGTACAGAAGAGGAAACTGAGGCCAGGGGTGAAAAAGGAGGGCTCCCTCTCTTCATTAACACATTATAAACCTCTGCACTGCACAGGTGAGGTCCAAAGGAGATGAAGGTTTACAGACTATCATGATCAACATGATGGCGCAGCATCTGGGGGAAAGGTGTGGCATGGAGCCACTGCAGCTAGGGAGCAGATTAAATGTGTTCCTGGAATTGCCAGGGAGTGGCTCCACTGCCCACCAGGGTCACTTACCCTTCCCGAGATGAGGGATTCCAGAGCAGGCTCATAATCTCACCTCCAAATCATTTCCACTTTTGCTGAATCATGTACCTTTGTGCAGACAAATCAGGTTCATAGGTTCCACAGAATCTGGGGACTGTGCATCACCTACACAGACTGTTTTGCCTCCACATGCAGGGAGACCAAGGTGTGGACATGTGCCAAGGCCAGGAGGGCCACGTCCAGGACCAGGAAAGATGACCTGCATGTGGAAGCATGAACTGCAGAGCAAAGTTCTCCAGGGAATCCTGATTGACAACAGGAAATGTGAGGGTCTGGCCAGAGCCATAGCAGAGGGACCCACGCGGAGCATGTGTGTCAGGAATCCGAGGAAGCCTTGTCAATGCCATGTGCTTCCTGCTTACCAACATCCTCAGAGCTAATCAATCATATCCTTCGAAAAACAGCACTGTTTCCAGCAAGAAGTATATTTAGGAAACACTGAAGCAATTTAACAGTGCCAAAGCCAATGTGATTTTGGGAAAGAATACAAGAGATGCAGTTTCCCATGCCTGGAATGCCTTCCTCCCACCCGACAGATCCCTGCTCCTTTTCCAAAGCTTTTTTTCTCTTAGAAACCCCTCTTCCTTTCTTCCTCAAGCAGAGTAAGCTTCCCTCTGGTAACTACATGTTTGCTCCCTCCTCTTCTTCCTCTTCCTCCTCCCTTTCTTCCTTTGAGTACTAAGGAGTGAACCCAGGTAGGTGAGCATTCTGTGACTGAGCTACACTATCAGCCAGATAGATAGGTAGATAGGTAGATAGATAGATAGATAGATAGATAGATAGATAGATAGATAAATAGATAGATAGATAATAGATGGATAGATGAATGGGTAGGTAGGTGAACGGACGGGCAGACGGACAGGCGGACAGATGGATGGACGGATGAATGGATGGATGGATGGATGGATGGATGGATGGATGATGGACAGATGGATGGACAGACGGATGGACAGATACATAGATACACAGATAGATATATAGATCAGACAGACAGACAGAGTTTAGGAATGGAGACAAGACAGAAACAGAGACAGAGACAGAGACACAGATACAGATAGATATTTTCTTTGAGAAAGAGGCTCACTAAATTGCCAAGGCTGTCTTTGAACTTACAGTCTTTCTGCCTGAATGTCCTTAGTTGCTGAGATTGAAGGCTTTCATCACTGGTCCAGCAGTGTGAGCTCTTATTACATTGTAAACGTTCATATCCCATACTGGACCTTCAGCTCCTTGTGGGTGACAGAAACTAAACTCACAATAACAGTGCACCACTGAGTCCTTGCACCTGAATAATGAGTAGATGAAACAAGCCAGACGAGCAACACAAAGGCTATGACACAGAAGATCTTTTGCTAACATTGCATAGAGTGTAGCTGCTTTAAGAATGCATGCTCACAACCAAAGAGAATGACCAAGTGAGAAGAGAGGAACAGCAGCACCAAAGGCTGCTCAGCATCCTCAGCAGTGAATCTGATCTTGGATAATTTGGACTGATTCTCTCCATGTCAGACCTCAGTCCCCGAGGTCTGGCCCAGTTGCTATTATAGTTATGTAGCTCCTGACTAGCTAACTAGTGTTTGAATTAGACATGGACTGCATTTGTATTGTGAGCTTCCAGCCTGGTCTGTGTAGCCTCAGCTTAGTAAGTTAACTTCTCTGAACTTTAGATTCCTTCTTCATGAAGCAGGCACAGCCATAGTAGGATAGGGACAAGAGTAGTCCCTACCTCGGGTGTTGGTGTGAGCATCACGTAAGCTGGTACATAGCAATCACTGAATAAATGCTGGCTATTCCTGTTGCCTTCCCTTTAGCTGGCCATGCATGTTTATCTTGCCTCTGCACCTGGCCTCTGCTTCCAGTGCCAGCACACACTTGGCCTTCACCCTAGATATGCTGCCTGTGTACCTAATGCTCTGGGCAGTCCACAAATGCATTTGGCAATTTTCTGGTGATAACTTACTTCCTATTTCTGCATACTTCTCCAGATAAAAGGTAAATATTTGAGTTATCTTAAATTATTTTCATGCTGTCCATTCATCCTTCTTTGAATAAAACTCACAACAAAATCTAGAGCTGGTGGTTCTAAAGCCCCTGTATTTATTCAGTTTTCTTAGGTTTGATCTGGATAAATAACAGATCTAGAATTTGAATAGCATTCACTAGGCTCTTGGTACTTTAAAAAAATGTTTTACATATAGTGCTTAAAACAACTATGATACATTATTATGGCTATCAAGATGTCTTCCAAAATCTGAGGGGCTCATAGGTGGGGTTTCTGGGAGATGATTGGCTCGTGGGTGTGTGCTACTGTATTAGTCCAATAACGCATTTGCAGCTAGGTGTGAGGTTGGGAGGTGAAGGCTGGTGGGAAGAGGTGTGTGATTGTTGGGGTGGTCTGGAAGGATGTATATATCCCTCCTCTTCTCTTGTTGGTTTGTTCCTTCCAGCTGTCATGTCTTCAGCTGATTCTTCTCTCCCAAAATCCCTGTGCTGGGCTCAGCCAATGGTGAACTAAACTACTAGCTCTCAGAAGCAATGTACCTAAGACACATACCAACGTAGTTCCATCTTGTTTGGAAGAAATGAAAGCACAGAAAGATATGCTTAAAAAGTTTGGGCCTGCCACACTGAACTTCAGAGAGCTAGATATTAAACAGGTTCATGTCCTTCAGAAGAGGAAAGCTGCACCAGCCATAAAGCATCTAATCTGCTCCAGCTTTAAACAGCAAGGCAGAGGCAGACTCCGGTGTAGAGAACTAAATCTTGCAAGCAATGCCTGGGTGGGCTGAAAAAGGAATGTTTGCTGTTCTTTGTGCTCATTTTCTTTATTAAAGAGTTTGATGCATCCTTGAAAGAAAGCAGGTGAATATTGACTCTTGCCTCAAAGAAAAGTATGTGAGTTGGGCTTATGCAGTGCAAGATGTCTATAAGAAACTTGAGGTCACAGTTAGGTAGCAGATGTCGTATCAACCAAATGTCCCAGGCTGCACTTGTGGGCCAATTCCCATCTGATCCAATTTTTCCTGCCTCAGTCAGACCATGGGAAGTGAAGATGAGGATTCAGGTCCAGGTTCAGCACCTGTGTGCAAGGTGAGCTCTCTTACTGCTATACTGTAGATAGCAAGAGAGATCTAAGAAGGAGCCTTCCTCCCTTCACAGAAGCTTTTCCACCAAGTGTTCATCCATGATGGACAAGGATAGAAACTTCTTAAAGAGCCTGACTTATTCTTTACCTGCACACAGGTGAATGAGTCCCACAGAAGAAAAAATAATGGAGATTCATTTCAATCACACACACAGGATGCTGTGGATAAGAAACCAGGCTTCCAAAAGAAGAAAGAAAAATAATCTTCATCAGGAGAATAAATATTAAATGACAAGTGATAGAGTGGCCTGCATGGGTAACAGAAGCTTAGGCCTCCAGCTCCCCATACATATAAAGAGCAAGTGGGTGGAGAGATATAGTCACAGCAGGAAATACAATGGCTCTTCCTGGGCTTGATTTATTTAATAAAATATTAAAAAAATATTGTCTTCTTAAGCACCCAGTTCTGGTAAAATATGACACACACTCAGAAAAGTTCAGGGCTCAGATGGGTTTGTGGAAGAAGCCTTCATTAACAATACTCAACACCATCTATGATTTCACTAATATTCACCTATGTTCTCTTGAAAGATTGCCTCTACCAATTTGCTCTATGTACATTAGGTGAAATATATTTATTAAGAAATAGTTTCTTCTTTCTCTTTTAAGTTGTTCAATAAGAGCTGCTTTCAAGAAATAACCTGGGTGCTTCTGTGAGCTGGCACAGTGTCAGCCACGATGTATGCATTAATTCAACGTGAGATGCATTACAAATGCCTGCTGTGCACCAGACTTTGGAACACAACAGTGAAGAGAATGTTGAAGAGAAATTCCAAGTGCCTCACCATGCCTAATTCTTGTAGTTAAGCAAACCAAAAATAACATTTACAGCCAGACATGGTGGTGTTATACCCAAATGTCCAGCATTTTTAGAAGGTAAGGCAAGAAGATCAAAAGGAAGAGCACAGCCTGGGGGATTTAGTAACTGAGCAAGACCTGTCTCAAATATTTAAAAGTTACAGCAAAGCACAGGGATGTACCTCAGTGTGAAGACACTGGGCTTAATCCCCCATATCTCAAAAAAAGCAATAGTAAGTAATTATAACACGCATAATTATAAGAGCTGTTAAGGAAAAAAGCAAGGTATGAAAGGCAGCCATGGAATTATGACAAAGGGGAAGATGGATAGAGTAGGTTGTGATTTAGATGGAATGATCAGCAGAGAATTCAAAGAGAAGTTTGTTAAAGATAAGAGCATCCTGTACAGATATCCTTTGAAGGGCAGCACTGTAAGCAAAGGCTGGAATGCCAAGGCATGCTCCGAGGATCTTAAGAAAAGCTGCTCACTGTGCCCAGACAGAATCAAGGCAGAGAGCTGTAGGGCACTTGGAAATATGATGAGCTAAAGAAAAGATTGTGAGCAATGGGAAGAATGATAGAAAGACACCAAGAAACAACCTGAGAAAGGCATCATTTTCATGGCCAGGATGTTTTGGTCCAGCCAACTTCTAAGATCCATCTGGCCTTTTACATGATTGGAAATACCTACAGCAACTTCCAGGTCCACCTCTAGGCTGCTACAAAGGTCTCAAACCACAGGTGGCTGTTTTCATTTCACAAAGGAGAAAACAGAAACCAAAAATAGGCAAGGGATAGAGCCATGGCCATTGTCCAAGTTAGGGACAAGCCCAGAGCTGGACACAGGGCTACTTCTCCCTCCATTGTGACATCAGACAAAAAGAGCACTATGGTTTTCTCAGGTTTATCAGAGCTTGTATGAGGGGAAGCTTCAGTGGAACAGGACATCAGACCCCAGCTGATGAGAATGTCCAGGAGAAACTGGATTGGAGCAGACAGTGTGACATGGGCTATGGTAAGGGCGGGTCTTGAGAAAGTCTGGTGCATAGCAGGCATTTGTAATGCATCTCACGTTGAATTAACGCATGTACAGTGGCTGACACTGTGCCAGCTCACAGAAGCACCCAGGCTATTCCTTGAAAGCAGCTCTTATTGGACAACTTAAAATAGAAAGGAAGAAACTACTTCCTTTTTTGTAATACATATTTTTTAATTTCTTTTAATAAAAAATAATATTAAGACAGTTTCAAAACACGTTAGTAGGAGAGCCACAATAATTAATACAATGTATATTATTGTCTTCATAGTAGTTGTTCAGAGAACAAGATGCAGACATGATAACTCTTTTAAACATTATTGGTACAAATATTTTTTCTCATTGAAAAAGAGAAAGGAGTTGTATACATAGAGGAATATTCCATAGTATAAGTGGGTTATTGCTCTCTCTCTCTCTCTCTCTCTCTCTCTCTCTCTCTCTCTCTCTCTCTCTCTCTCTCTCTCTCGGTATGGCCTCTCAACCTCATGCTTCCCAGCCTCTTAACCTGTGATCCAAACACATTCCTCTTGCATATAAATCACCAGTCTCAGTCTTCTGCTACAGCAGCACAAAATAGCTTAACACAGTCAATGTTGAAAAATCATATGGTCTTCAGTGGGTTGACTTTGTTTCTTAGAGTCACCCCTGAGCCAGGAAAAAGCAAGTGAGGTGTTTGATAAATGTCATCCAGCCTGCAATGCAGCAGTTGATCTTCCCCAGGCAAGGACAAGGGCCTGAGACACACAGGGCTACCAAACTTATTTAAGGCACACATATAGAAGATGGTGGCACCAGGGTTGAAATTCAGGCTCCCCACTTCACAGCCTATGTCTTACCAGAATGGCACGTGTGTAAAAGGACTGAATTTAATATCATGTTAAATTTACATTTCTGCAGCATGTTCACTCTGTACCCTTTCATATATTGATTTGGATTCATAAATTTTGGATATGTTCTAATGGAAAATTAACAAGATTACATTAAAGTCTTGCCCACTGGTCCTAAGTAGAGAGAAAACGGAGAATGCTCTTCACTGTCAATGTCAAGGAAATGTCCTCCAAAGAGTGGTCTCTGCCTGGGCCCATATTAGAAGAGATGGCTCTCTGCTCCTAACTTGAAGCCTTCGTAGCTGCTAATGCACAGAGATGGTATGCATCCTCTGTGGCACTTTCCCTGCAGGCCTAGGATTAAATCTCCATGACTACTATGCTTCTCAGCAACCCCTGGAGGCAAGTACAATAATTATCACACTCTTACAAATGAAGCCCCAAGGAAGCTTAGAAATTCACTTGTGATTACTCAGCTCTCAAGTGGAAAAATTTCCCTCCAAACATCTATAAAGATCCTCCATTGCACTGACAGCAGGTGGCTTGAAATCAAGACCAGCTCAAGAATTCATTAGCTATGCCTCATTGCTTGCAAGGGAGTTCCTCAGTTTCCCTGAGCACTGGAGAATGGATCTGGGCTCCACAAGGGGTGCTCAGGAGATATTTACTAAAGAAATGAATGATCATTCCCCCCGCCAAGTTTCAAATTCCCAAGCCATTGAATGCTATGTAAACTTGAGATATAGAATAAAAGAGAAAGCCCTTATTATATGGGCCACCCAACTACTAGTTATTCTAAACATAAGATGCTACAATCTTTTTATATACTTTTACTTGGAGTTCAGCTTTATTGGTTTTAAGAAAACCTAAAATGCAGCCTTTATTTAAACAATGAAACTGGAATTTAGTCTTCTCTTTTTCCCCCTCTTCATTGTAATTGGTCCCTAAAGAAAAGAATATCAACCCACGTGAATGACTCTCACAGAGAAACCCACCAAGAGCTGTGCAGTGAACTGGATGGGGTTGTGCAAGGGAGGTTGTGTTAAGCTTGAAGATTCCATTTCTCCTCTTCGCTAAGCCTTAAGCCAGTGTCCACCATCGGGCATTCAGTGAATGGTGTGGTAGAGTCTAGAGAGAGGAAAAAACTTCCTACAGGGCCATTTATTCATCCAACTTTGATCCATTATTTATTTGTTTTTGCACAGATTCTCTTATATAATTTGAAAACTATGTTCCCTTTAAGGAGGAAATTTATATGAAAAGTATATTTGAATATCTGATATCAAGTTATTCAAATAGCTTCCTGTAGAGCTTATTTTTTTTCTTTTATTCTCAATGAACTAAGACAAAGTAGCTGAGTAGCTGTATATCT
>PVKN010020725.1:0-15817 GCA_004027915.1 Capromys pilorides
TCTCTGGGGCTGATAGATTTGGGAAGGTAAGAATATAGTTGTGTAGCTAGAATGTCAAGTTGTTCCAAGATATTAATTCCAGGCAATTTCACAAGAATCATTCATCAGAAGAAGAAAGGTAGTTCAGATCATTAAGCCAGTCTCAGGTACAGAAGCTGAACATCCTGGGGAACACTGTCCAGGGAGGGACAGGATGCTCATCTGTAGTTCTTACCATCTGCACGAGAGTCATGGTACGAACTTCCTTGGGAGAATTAGGCTGTGGTTTAATATAAAAGACCTGTGGAAATACTAAAGTGACTCCTGTCTTGGAACAAAATACTTATGGCTAAGGATTTGGGGATTGATGAAATGCATTAATTTTAATGGGATCCTGTTTGCATTCACAGGCTAGATATACCTAGGGCATTCAAGTTACAAACAAAACATACCAGGAATTGTCATTAACAGATCAAATATATCATTACCAATATCAACAACATTGGTAACTATTTTACAAAATGCAATGGAAGATACAGGACATGGTAGTGATTAAACATGCATTCATTGAAATTAGATGGACATTGTTTTGGACAATGTATCTCCTACATACACAGACATGTATCTCCTACCTACTAGCAATGTGCTCTGAGGAAGGCATTTAATAATTTTAATGTGCAACAGTCCATTGCCTAAATATGAACAATAATAGTACCCTCCATCATTGGGGTTGCCATAGAGATTAAAAAAGTGACTGCAAAGCATCCACAAAGTGCTTGAACTATATGTAAACCTCCATGATAAACTATCACTTTCTTCTAAGATTGGCAATGAAAGTATTTACCAGAATCTTCACACGATCTTTTAGATGTCCTCAATGAGAGGAATTTGTAAGGGTTTTGGAAAGCAGAGAGAAGCAGAAAAAAATCATTCTCCACGGTTGACTGTAATCAGGTATAGAGCAGATGCGACAGTAAGTAGCTTCCTGGTGAGTCTGTGGAAACTCCACTGAGGACTGGGGCAGGAATAAGAGCTCTGTGAAAGAATCAGAGACTTGTGGCAGCTTCGAGGGAAGCATTTGAGGGCCGCCTCCTTCTGTGCTTCAGGATGAGCTCTGCAGGGTCAACTCCTGACTCTTGGTGATGTACACCCTGCTCCTCCAGTCCAGCCTCAGGGGAACTTTCCTGCCCACTTGACCCACACTCTAAGTCTCTGTCATGTAAACTCGTCTTTGCTGAGCCTTATTAAGACCTACATTAAAAATGTGACTTCTGTTTTCTTGATTTAAGAAACAATTAACAATATATCCTCAGATAAGTGTTCGCTAGTACTCCTTTTATATATTTATGTTTACATCATATCATATATATATATATATATATATATATATATATATATATATGGTTATTGCTACTACTAGTATGACCATTTTTAACTGAACATGAATCTATAGTGTTTGATATGCACAACATATTTGATTGGTTTGACTTATTTTAAAACTAATAAATAGTTTCTTAATACAGATTAATGTCAACTATAATCTTTAATTTCATTAATATACTTAACTAGAAATAGCCTCTGCTTCTTTCTTTTGTCTTTCTTTTGTCTTTTTGAGACAGGGCTTTTTCTCTGCGGCTCAGGCTAGAATTGAATTCACTTTGTAACCCAGTCTCCTGCCTCAGTATCTTGAGTCGTGGGATTATAGGGTGTGCTACCACATTCGGCCTTGCATTGTTATTTATTTCCTATGTTAATTATCACTTCCTTATAAGTGAAAACATTTACTTTTAGATTTTAAGCTCACGTGAAGATTTTACAAATCTTAAAAGTTTGTGAAGCTGATCTAAAGAACATATATTACTAAGTAATACGCAAATGTAAATTTTTATTACATAACATTTAAGCCCTGGAATTTTAGGTTATAAAATTATAATTTGTGACAATCTTGTACAATAGAGAAGTTTAGCATAATTCATAGACTCGAGAATGAATAATAATTGGCAGTAATTATGTTAAAATTCATTTTATTTATAATATCTAGTAGATAAAAAGCAAAACAATGAGTGAATTAGTAGCCTATCATAGTCATTCATTATTAAAACTGAGTAAATAGGCAATAACAGAATTATTTTAATAAAATGCATTTCATTTGATGGAAGCTATAAAATCTCTTGCTTAAAACAAATAAAAAGTGTATGTGCATTATGATATTTATTTATTTATTTATTTATTTATTTATTTATTTATGGTTCCAGGGATTGAACTCAAGACCTTGTGCTTGCCAGGCAAGCACTTCTTCTACTGAGCTATCTCCCCAGTCTGTGAGTATTGTGATTTATATCTAGATGTTCCCCCAAAACCTCATGCACTCACATATGGGACTACTTGGCAGCAACTGGATCTTGGGGTAATAATACTTCTTATTGGATTATAGCACTGATGAATTTATAGCTAAATGGGAGGAAGTGAGTTGTTAGGGGCAGGGCCTGAGAAAGTAGGTATTCCTTGCTCCTTTCTGGACACCTCTCTCCCTGTCTTTCTGCGTCACTGTCTCTCTCAGTCTCACTCTCTCTGCTTCCTGCACGCCTGCCATGCCATGGTGTGATTCTCTCTGGCCACGCCACCCTGTCCTGGAGCCAGCCCACCTCAGACAAACTGTGAGCCAACAGAAACTTCCCTCCTTAGAGTATGGATGTCACGCATTATGCCCCAGTGGTGAGAAAGTAACTCAGAGAATCTGGACCGACGAGCACCAAATGACACCTAACGATTACAGGTGTGGCCCACGTGCCCTTGGCCGCACACCATATACCAGCGCATCATTACGCTGCAGCGTGGGTGACTTCAGGCTGTGACTACTTCTTGTCTCATTTGGCTGAAAGATAAGTAATATTTACGTGCCTTTTGCTTCAAGGGAAAGCTATCAGAAAACGAATACTTCTCAAATCCCAGAATTGCTCATTAAATCCCCACTTGTAATAAATTAATATAAGCAAGATACCGTACCCTCCTAATAATGGAAGAGATATTATGTACACTTTTTATTGACGGCTGTAATCATTTTAAATAGTAGCATATGGTCCATTATCATATGTGGAATGTTATTTTAGCTCAAAACTGGCATTAAGATCTAATGGCTGCAATAATTCATTCTAAAACCACTTACGCTTCTTTTTTTTTTTTTCTGTTTTAACTATGGCTCTTAACAATTTATGTTTGCAATCATAACCTTACAAATATCCACCATCACTCCACCAACCACAGTTGCATTTTATAAATAAGCAGGTAGTGGATGTTGAATTGTCCACAAAAAACACAAGAATGTTCACTCAATATTCTGTTTTCTGAAAAAAAAAAATCGTTTATTTTGAAATACCCTGTTTCCAATTGATGTCATCTTTCCAAGTAGATCGAGCTCCATTTCATTTCCAGTTGCACCCTGACTCAGGCTTGTTTTTCTCTTATTTCATTTTTTTTCCTGGCTGGCAACAGGACTGGGAGGGTTTGCTCTTGTCTTGTTTTGTCATATGAGCTCTGCAGTGTGGCAATATGTGGATTCCAGTGCAGCTCACGAGGTTGTAGGTGGGACAAGGACAGGACCAGCATCTCCTGATGTTTCCTGGGAGACCCCTCTGTGCTCTTTGGAGAGCTCCGATTTCTCCACTTTGGAGCGTGCCCAGGCCTGTCGTACACCTGTTTCTTCTCAGTACTAGTCAAAATAGAGATTCCTTTGGAAGACTGGGTGCGATAGGAAAGGAAGCACTATGCACAGCAGTATTTAAAAGTCATTAAGCCTGACAGGTACAAATGTTCACTATTTTACACAGATTTAATCATTCACTATGCATTGAAGAATGACATACAGGATGCACAATTCAGCCAACATGGATGCAGTTTCACAAATGCATTCTTAAAGCCTGCTGCTTGCAGGTTGTCTGGTTTTCCTTCACTAACAACTGGCAACACCATCACAGCCACATGCACAATCACTACCACAACCACACTAGCCTTTTATTTGGATGTCCTTTGGACGATTTTAATTTTTTTTTTTTTTTAGTTTTATATATTTGGTACAGAGTATCACTACACAGCTTGGACTTGTAGTGATCCTCCTGTTTCAGCCTCCCCAGAGTTGGGATTACAGGCTTGAGCCAACACAGCCAGTCTTGGTGGCTAGTTCAGCCATCATGAGCAAACAGAACTAGACAGTTAAGTCCTAACTCTGGCACCAGGCACCCTAAAAGAGAACCTGGGAAGGGAGTGCGGTTTAACAGGAAGGTGTAGTGGGGTGCTCGATTGATCTGGGTTTGTATCCTCGCTATATCTTGGCTGTATGAATTTAAGTTATTTAGCTCTCTTAAATCCTAGTTGCCTCATCTGTAAATTGAGTAGGAATATATCTATGAAGATATTTGACACTTTGTTGTCAAGAATACAGAATACACAGCTAGCATATTGCATGGACCACCTGAGCCATATTTCATAGCAAGGTGACTTTCCATTTAGTTTTCTGTAAGAAGAGAATGTACAGTATGGAAAGCTTGCCTTTTTGGTCTCTCTAAGAGTCATATTTTTCAGGATAAATAAATAGTTTGTCAAGGCTTACAAGATATTCCTCAAGAGAAGCAATTGCAAGAGCAAATTTTAGAGCTGCTAACCAGAAAATAACATAACTTCTCCTTTCACAATGGTGGCTCCACCTCCTAAAACTAACTGCTCTTTACACCTTTATGGCAGTCGTTTCTGCACCTTTCATTATATATTTATTACCTAACAACCACTGTGAGATATTTTCCAACACCAACTACCAATTTTCTGATGCTCTGAACACCAGTGAAGCGTCCAACAATTCCATTCAATTCTGACGCTGTCCACCTGGAGTTAGTATGCGATCAAATAAGTGTAATGACTTGGGCTCACATAAGTGCGACAGCAGATCCCGAGCCACTCATATTCCAAATTGTTTATCAATAAAGGCCACATGCGAATACTCAAATGTATTTAATAGTACAATAAAAAAAAAAACGTGCATTCACACAATGAAAAACTAAAGAGCTAAGAGAATGGATAGTGTAGCAGAAACACCTAACATGGAGAAATTTGAAAAACTTAAGCATAGGCAAAAGAAGGAAGACACAAATAATAGATAATATATTTCTCCCAAACTAAGGCCCAGTCTTATATTAATTTTTGCACCAAAACATACTGTAGGGTTTATTTTCAGATGTCTTATTTTTTCACATACAGCAATCTGTATGTCTTCAAATAAATCATTTTGTTATAACTCTCTGAATGCTGAATTCCAACCTGAATTTCAGTGACTTTGTGTCCTGTAGAATGGCTCCAATGGCTCTAACATCTCACATCCAGCAACAGAGCATCCTTAAATGAGCACTTCTTGTCCACATATCCTGCTCATAGTACATTGGCAACACAGCCGTTGTTGTATTTATGTCATGAAATTCTTCACCTGAGTCACAACCTCTTACAGGAGAGGATTCATATACTTCCTTTTTCTACCTTTATTATCTGAGTAAAGCTCTGCTATTCTGTCGTGTAGACATTTGCTAGGACCCTGGCTCCAGGCAATCCCTGGGAGCCAACTGTTGTCCCTTCCCTGAGTCAGTATCCAGGCACTAGAAGGCACCAATCATTGCAGGGCAAAGTAAGGCCCAACACCACCCTTAGCACCCCAAACTTCCATCTTTTCCTGCATCTCAGCTGTCATTCTTTACTAACATGTTTAATTTTTGAAACTCTCAAAAATATTTTCTCTGTTTTGGAATATATATTTGGGTTCTTTCTAGTTGCCTGAGTAGAGCAAATCACCCAGGCCACCATTATTAAACTCTTATGTTATTCATAAAAATGTGTTCAGAACAATATATGCTCCTATTCCTTTTCACTTAGGAAAAAGTAACATTTTATATATATATATCACATTTTTACCTAATAACATATTTTAAAAATATTTTCAAAATAGTATGTGGAATGAAAACTAGCTGTATAATATCATATAATATAATAATGGGGGAATAACAGAGAAAAGTGGTTCATTATTTAACAGGTACAAAGCTTCAGTTGACCAAGATGCAAAACTTCAAAGAATGGACAGTGATAATAGTTATACAACACTGAGGATGTACTTTATTTTTAAGGATACATTTATTCAGTGTCATGATCAGACTATTACATTAGCAATCAACAGCATGGATGCAAAAAGAGGTCTACCTTAAAACCCTTTGTTGGAATGCTTTACACTTTACACAGAACAGAAACTAAAATAACCCATTATACAATTAGTCACAAATATAGTCCTCAAGTTTTTGCCTATATGCATGAGTATTGTCTAAAACATGTCTGTTTTGTAGGAGCTGGGCCCTGCCACCACTGTGCTTGGCTGAGTTCACAAATCTGTTGTAGCCAATAACTTCCCTGTCACTTCTCTGGCTCTCTTCTCCTGCTAAGCTTTGTTTCATGGAAGTGTTTAAAACCTTCTTCCACTGCCATAGCTACTGCTGCTGCTGGAGTCACCATAGCCACCTTGATTTTGTGGTTTGGTAAAATATTGGCCTCCACCACCATGGGGCTTCTGCCTCCAAAGTTTCCTCTCTTTATGGGTCCAAAATTAGAAGATTGACTGCTATAATTGCCAAATTCATTATAGCTTCCACCACCTACATAATTGCTTCCATCATTACGAAACCCATTGTAGCCATCTCCACTGCCATCATATCCACCCTCACCAAGGCTATCACTAAAGCCACCTCGACCACTGAAGTTTCCTCCATGACCAAAACTGTCTTTGTCACCAAAACCACCTCCACAATGACCACCAAAATTTCCAGAACCACTTCGACCTCTGTGGCTAGATGAAGCACTAGCCATCTCCTGCTTCACCAGGCTTTCCTCACTTCACAGTTGTGGCCATTCACAGTGTGGTATTTTTGCATGACAATCTTATCCACAGAATCATGGTCATCACAGATTGCAAAGGAAAACTCCATTTCTTTCCACTGCCTCAGTCAGTCATAATTTCAATCACTTCGATTTTTCCATGTTGTTCAAAATGATCCCATAGGTGATGTTCTTCAGTATCTTCTTTAATGCCACCAACAAAGATCTTCACCATTAAGTGGACACCTGGTCTTTGAGAATCTTCTCTTGAGAGAGCTCTCTTTGGATCCACAACTCTTCCATCCACTTTGTGTGGCCTTGCATTCATGGCTGCATCCACCTCCTCCACAGTGGCATAAGTGACAAACCCAATGCCCCCAGAATACTTGGTGTTTGGGTCTCTCATTACCACTCAGTCTGTGAGTGTTCCCCGTTGTTCAAAATTGCTCCTCAGACTCATCAGTTTTTGATAGCTCAGTCCTCCACTGAAGAGCTTCAGTAGCTGTTCAGGTTGCTTGGGAGACTGATTTAGACATGATGGCAGTTGGAAGAGAGACCGATAATGCATCCTCCATGGTGTCCACTGCACAAAGGAATAAGCTACTAAGAGCACTCCACTGTGGATGTACTTAATGCCACAAAATAGTACACTAGGGAGGGATTGCAGCTATAGTTCAGTGGAGGAACACTTGCATTGTACTGGGCCCTGGTTTGATTTTCAGCACACACACACACACACACACACACACACACACACACACACACACACTGTTATTATCTTTTTGTTATTTTGCGGTATTCAATATTAAACCTAGGGTCTTATGCACATTAGGCAAGTGCTGTACCACCAAGCTACATCCCAGCCCTATAATACTAACTTTTCTTTCTTTCTTTCTTTCTTTCTTTCTTTCTTTCTTTCTTTCTTTCTTCTTTCTTGTTCATGGCCATTCAGGCTGGCCATGAACTCACTTTGTAGCTCAGACTGACCTCAAACTCCAGCAGTCTCAGCCTGCTAAGTGCTGGGAGTTTAAGAGTGTGCCACCATACCAGGTTGTAAATTTTATGTGTTTATATTTATAATTTTAAAAATGTCCTACTGGGTAGTAGCACAAAATTTATTTAATAACACCCTAATCAATAGACACTGAAATTATGTTCAAGTTACTGCTATCACAAGTTGCAACATATTTGTGCTAATATACATTTCCGAACATATGTTAATATGTGTAGAGAATAAGTCTCTAAGACACTTAAAAGTAAATTTAAAACTTAATTAGAAAAGAGGGCAGGGCTAGCCAGATAGCTCAGTGGACTAAAGTGCCTGCTTAGGCAGAGCGCAGTGGCCTGGGGTTCAATCCCCAGCACACCTTGCCAGCCCTGCCCCCAGGGCATTCTGAGATAGTGACTGAGTGTGTACATGGTGGTGACACACGCCTGTAATCCCAGCACTTGGGAGGCTGTAAACAGGAGGACCACTACAAGTCTGATCTACATAATGAGACCCTGTAGGTTTTGTATACCCTATACTAAATATGTAAAAAAAAAAAAAAAAAGAAGGAAAAGAAAAAGAAAGAAAGAAAGATAACTAGTAAGAAGAGAGGGCGAAAGAAGCCCCAAGTGTAATGATTAGCACCCTGAATGGAATGTGCATCCATCTTTTCCAAAAGAATCTTCTAATTTCCATTAAATTTCTCTTAACATATAAAAATACCCTAAAGTCTATTATCTTTTTTAAAAAAATTATTTGGAAATATTTTAATCAAATGAATGACAGTTGGTATTCCTAAAATGATATCAGAAGTTACTTTGGTATACTAACCTCACATAGCTTTGATAACAGTTGCTGCAAATCACGAGAAAGCTATAGCAAGTGAGAAGCTTGTCTTATTTTGTGCCCAAATCCATCTTCCCTCTTCCCCTTTAACTGGCTTTAAGGCGTGCTAAGATGCCTGCGCTGGGAAACGTAACAATATAGTCATTAAGAGATACAAAATAGGAAAACTTGTAAGTACACCAGAAATTGATGTTGAATACCATGCAGATGTTACATATACCATTTTAAATATTAGTTTACTTATCCAATAAATATTTATTGAACAATCAACTATATACCATTATCTGTTCCAAGGTACTTGGAATATGAAAATTTTTTGGGCAAATAAAAAGCTAGGAATGAGATTAAGTATTGCTATGATTGGGATTAATAATTAAATGAGCTAGGTGGTATCCACAGTAATCTTTTTTCACCATAATTTTTAATGTGGTTTTGGTTCTATTATTTTGTTTTGTTGTGTTTGCCTTGTTTGCAACACTAGGGGGCTGAACCCAAGGCTTTCACACTGAATTATATCCTCAATGCTTTTTTTAAATCTTTTAAGGCAGGGTCCTAATACTTAGAGATCTACAGTCAAGCACTACAGCAACTGAGGGTCAATGAGGAACCTAAACAAGCTCATGAAAGCATCTTACTTCATCCAGTAATACAGTCACCAACAGGCTGGGACCACTACACTAACATCACCTCCAAGGTGCCAGGTAAGAGGCAACCAGAAGAGCTTCTGGAGGGCAGTTCATCTTCCCTGGCCTGTGAGGAGTGAGGGTCACATTGCAACTCATGGTTCATTACAAGAATAGAAAGCAGAAAAACAGTGCATTTATACCAATAATGAACTGTATCAGCGAGAGATAACTGGAGCTCAGGGGGAATCCTTGAAAATGAGCCCTACACCATTTCTTAGGAAACTGCACCACGATCTCTCTGTGTGCAGATGTTACCTTGTCTGTACTTTGGTCTCAAAACCAAGAAAAGGAAGTGCCATTGGGGATACTTGGACTTGATCCTACATGGCATGGTGGACCAGAAGTATTTTATCTACTCTAAGATCATCACAGTATAAGAAGGCTCTTGGATGAGCTGAGATTCCTACAGATTGAAATTCCCATGGTGAATACCATCCCAGGAGAAGCAATGACCAAGATTTTCATTACCTATCATAATTAGCTGAATATCTACACAAAAATTGCTCCAGAACTCTACTATAACCAGCTAGTGGTGAGCAGCAATGACAGTTTTACAAAGCTGAGAGCCAGTTCCAGAACAAAGGAACAGATTTCAGCTATTGCCTGCACAGACTATCACAGTCTTGTGGAAACCTCACAAAGGATGGGGAAGCATACCACAGTTGGTTGTAAGGCCACCAATCACCCACAGGCTTAGAGGACTAAGCCTATGAGATAGGTGTCGCTCCTGACAAGCAGCTTCATAGAAGCATTTTTAAAAGCCCTGCAATGAAGTTTCTAGAAATTAACTTTCTAGAAACTGTGAAATCTTACAAAGTTCTTAATGATTTGCGTATGGTAAAAGTTGTCCAATGCCTTCCAACCTAGAGCACAGTCAGGACCATTGACAAGTTTGTATGGCAATCCTAGAAGTGATGCTGATCGAGCCCACATTTATTTATGATCACTCACACAGAATGAGACCTTTCACTAAATGGTTGGTGCCACTCACCCTTTGGGTGGGTCTTCTGTGTCCAGTAAGTCCATCCAGCCACACCCAAGACCACTGTAATCTGATCACTAGGTTAATCCTGTTACCATATACCCATAATCTATATTCACACATCCTTGATCCAGCCACCTCTGAGCCCACAAAGGCCTGATCATGGGATGGGGGAGTCTAGACATAAATGGCAGCACTTGCCTAGCATGGGCAAGGCATGGATTCAGTCTCCATCACCGTAAAAGCAATCAAAATGGAAAAATTAGACCTGTGACTGATCCAAAGTATAAAGCCAAATAAACCTAGTGATCAGTGACACAAAATACAAATGCATTTGGATAACATAAATTAACAGAAGTAAATATGAAATCTGGAGGGTCTTACATTATTTTAAGAATTTGAGAAAATAGAAAAAGAATTCAGAAGGGGAAAAGTAAAGTAAAAGTAATCTGCCTGATATCAAAGTTCTCATCATAAAACTGACTGCTATAAAACTAAAGAGAAGACCCTTCATGCTCTACTTGAACAGAAATCCACATGAGATACCCTAGAAAGGTGAAAAAAGAAATCCAAGAAAAAGTAAAGTAAAAATAGAAAATCAGAGGCACCCAAATATACAGAATGTACGAAAATGCTAGAAAGAAAGCTTCTTAAAAACACAAAACCCGACCTTTATTAAGTTCTACAGGTTATAGTATCTGAATACAGTGCAATCTCTTTTCAATTCCCAAGGGTGCAATCACTTTTCATAGAACAGATCCTATGGGGGCACCTTCTTCTCAGGCCTCTACAGCAGCACTCTGGACAGCTCCTGGCCTCCTGCAGTTCAGTCACCCTTCTCTCCAGAGGCACCATCATCACACTCCACCAGAAAGAAGATCCTCTCCCACCGTCACCTGGTATTCCAGTCCACCCAGGCGATCAGTCTTTTGGGATCAGTCACATATGAGGATGAGCCACACTGAGAGCAGTGCCACCCAAGGAGCTCCTGGCCCACATGAGCTGACCATCTCTGTCAGCTCTCTCCAGGACTTTGATGCTCAGGAGAACCCCATCCTGCCTCCCATCTCTCCAGAACAATGAAGCAACAGAAGCAAAAGCTCCCAGCATGTCATTCAGACTATCATCCAAATGGCCATCCAATAGCAGGAAATCTCAGTAGGAGTCTCCACTGGGATTGATGGACCTTGTTTCTATACAAGAAGACAGTAAGAGTTTACCTTACCTGTGGTCATCATTTGTTGGCCACTGGTTTTGGGTAAAAGTAGTCTTATTATATTGATATGGTCTTAAAAGTTTCACTAGAATTAGTGTTGACTAACATTAGCTTATGATGCATTCTAATATACTTTTCATCATGAAAGCTACTGAAGGTAGGCCTGGCAGCATGATTTTTGAGTCCCTTGTTCAAAAGTGATTAGGAGTTTCAGGATGGCAACAGAGGAACATCACACCAGCTATAGGGAGGCAACTTCTGAAGGTGGGGACTTGGTGGCTGCACAGATCACTTGCTGGAAAGCCAGTCCTGGGGAAGCTGCACTAGGCACTGCGGAGTCAGACACTGTAGTGCTGTAAGCTGCTTTTGGAGTAAATTTCCTGAATGTTCCAGCTGCATATTTTATAAAACAATATAAATGCAGGATGACTGCCTCCAGAGTGTTTCCAACCTTCTCAAACAAGTACAAAATCATTTATTGGATAAGGATGCTGTGTTATATAAGCAATTTCTTCTGTGCCAAAATAATAACTACACTTGTATTATACAATTTAAGCTACATAAAAAGATGCTTGGATATACATGGTGGAATAGTCACCATAGCCAAGCAAATTAGCATAACTATTGCCTCAAATAGTTACACTTTTTGTATATGTGAATGTTGCCACCAAAAGCAATCACTTTACATTATGCTAACACTGCTGATGTTCAAACTATTATTTCAATAGACAACATTTTGTTCCTGGTTGATGGTTTGATTGCAACTCCTTTCAGGTTTATAGTAATCAAATTGTGAGTATATACTGCATAGAAATGGCATAGTCTAAGCTAATATTAACCAAAAATTCGATTAGAAGAGGATTTTAATTAAGTGTATCTATTAGGCTTTTAAATTAAGAGCGACAACAGACTTTTACAGGTTAAAGTGACTACAAGAACTCTTAGAATACATATTTAATCTTAGCATATATTATCCTAAGATAATAATGTTTGCTTCAGGATTATTAAATTGCTTTATATATGACAGACAAATTTCACTTTTCCTCAAAAGATATATCTTGAATAAAAGGAAAACCCAACAAAACAGTAGAAAATATGCAAAGATAGTTCATAGGACAAAAGGAATAGTTCTTAGTATTTATTTATGTATTTATTTTTATTTTTTTGCAGAACTGGGGATTGAACTTAGGCCCTTGTGCTACAAGCACTTATTCTACTGAGCTACCTCCCCAGGCCTAAGAATGATTCCTAAATGCTGTAGCATGATTTGGCAATGCATTTCAAAACTTTAAAAGTGCATCTCAGTCTAGCAGTTCTGCAATAAGTGTACATGAATACTGAACATTACCTATAAAGACTCTAACAACCCAAGACTCTTGGTGGGATTTTTGGCTCAGAAACTCATTACATCTCAAACTTTAAAATATTTTATAATTACTAGACAAAATAAAGCCTTTATATATACTTATATTGATCTCTCTACAAATTAAATTATGAAATTAAAAACAACTTCAGGAGTAACTTCATTGTTTTTAAGGTGTTTATGCAACAGAGTGAAAGTTGTTACACTTATGCCCAAGTTTACATAGCTACATTGTTTAGAAAATCATGGGGACTGACATGAGAATGGACATACTGGGAGGTGAGAATGCTTTAAGATAAATCAGTGAGGTGGCACATGGGAGAGCAGAGAAGTTTCATGGTGCTAGAATGGGAGGGAGCTCTCAAAACGAACTGATCAAGCCTTCATGCTTTACAGATGAGGGGGGTGAAAGCCTTAAAGATAAATGGGCTTGCCCAAGTTTACAAAGCTGCTAAGAGCTGGGGAGTTTGTTTGGTATAAGACAGAATTTATCATTAATTCATTGAGATGGTTAAGGTTTGGTGATTAATTATTAAAATTTTAGGAAATACAATATAGAAACATGCTGGCAAATTCAATAAGCAGTCCCTTAAGGGCTGCTATGGTTTGTGTCTAATTTTCCCTGCAAAGCCTCAGGCAGTCATGGGACGGCTTCTCAAGTTTGCGATTGATTTTTGATCCCATGTTGGGGTTGCAGGCGTGAGTGTTCCACCCTGGGCCTGGGTGGGTAATGTGCTCTACAATGTAAGGCGGGGAGAGAGGTTGACAACCTCCTCAGCTGCTGCCACCTCCTTTGCTCTCTGCTCTTTGCTGCTGCCGTGACAGGCTTCTCTATGCCGTGTGCCACTCTGCCTGGGAGCCAGCTGAGTATGGACTGAAATCTCCAGTAACTGTGAGCTAAGTAAACCTTCCCTTCCTTCATTTTGGGTGTTGGCTATTTCTCCCATCAGTGAGAGAAGAAGAACTAAGAAAAGGGGTTTGTTTGTTTTCAAATCACATGTCAAATATTGTGGTAGGATATAGGAAATACTGGATGAATAAGGTATTTCTCCTATTGTTTACAGGCAGGGTACAGGGGGCAGGGGCTGAGGGAAAAAAGCCAAGCAGAGCTATAAATAAAATGCTTTATTTTTTAAGCAATAAAATATTTAAACTATAGCTCCAACAATATTCCAGTAAGTATTAAGAGTTACACTCCAGTAGCCTCCTTGGGAACAGATTTAGGAAAAAGTGTGTGGTTTTATTACACTTAAAGTGTCATTTAATATAACCAGTGCATGGCCTGTCCTTGCCTTCAGGTTGAAAGAGTTTTTCCCATCACTGAACCCTCTGCATAGAATATGGTTGCTACTCTTCTACCCCGTAACATAACTTGCAGCACAGAGACCTCAAGTTGATTTAATTTCGTACCTGTGCCTCCACCCGCTCTCTCCCATCTTCCCTTTCTTCATCATATGATTGCTATAATAGTGCACATAGTTCTGATGTCATGTTTCCTTACCTATCACTCCATTAATAGATTATAAATGACTAAGCTACAAAGATCTGGGTTCATATACGCTTATAAATTTCTCATAGTACAGATTTACTAAGGATTACAGTCATGAGATCACACTGTTTTTCCCTTTGACATGGTAAGACTAACCAAACAAATAAAGAACAGATCATGTCCTCAAGATTAGGATTTCACAGTTAGTATTTGACAGAAGATTTCCAATAGGAACAGGAAGCCCTATTCCAGATATTTAAAATCTTGAGTTACTGGCTGTTACAGTTTGTGTCTAGCTGTTCCCCAAAGCTCCATGCAGTCAAGGGGTGGCTTCTAGAATTTGTGGTTAATTCATGGTCCAATGCCGCAGTTACAGGTGTGAGTGTTCCGGGGCAGATACTCTGCATGCAAATGTAAGCAGTGGGTGCTGCAGCCCCTCACTTTGCTATGTTCTATCTCCCACTGCCATGAGCTGCTGCCCTCTGCCAGGTGCCACTCTGCCTGGGAGCCAGCCAAGTATAGACTGAAACCCTCCACAAACTGTGAGCCAACTAAACCTTTCTGTGGAGGGCCACCTGAGCAGCTCTCCTTAAAAGAAGAGCAATTGTCTCCATTTTGGCTGAGACCAACCCTATTTCCTTGTCTTGATCTGTACAGAGCTGGTTACAACTTCTCATTATTCTTTCAATTGGCCTTAAGCAACATATATTGGTCTAGCCAAGGTGCTGGTGGTAGTTCTTGAAGGCCAACTGTGATAACATAACATGAAGGTTATTGTGTTTGCCTGATAACCCACACCTGCTGCTCCTCAATGTGAGCCGGGTCAAGACAGATGAAGAGCCAGTGCTCCATGCTGCTGGCAGGGATTGAGCCTCGAGATAGAGGCTATGACTTCCTGGGGCTTGAAAGATTACACATCAGAGCCAAAGCACCAGATCCTGGAAACTATAATTAGATATTGTCTCAATAGCGTAATGCAAATGACTTTCTCTGCATATCCTCTCTGCATATGGCAGAGGTAAATGCAGGCCACCTGCCTAGCTCAGCTGACAGTACTCACCTACTTCACACAATTCTCAGTCCTTCCTCAAACCACTCCTGCTCCACTGAATAAAATCCAGGTGCGGCCCTGTGTCAGCCCCTTTGTTCCAGAAAGCCTTCTTTGTGGCTGGACTTAGGGCCCTTAGGCTCCCCAATAATTATAAACATGTTAGTGTCTACTTTCACCATGGTTTGCACTGAAATGGTAGACTGGAATTAAATTAAACAGTGGGATTCCAACAATGTATCTTTGGGATTACAAATATTGACTTCTTGGACCAAGATGAGAACTATGAGGCAACTCCTACACTTTCCTTCCTTAATTTTGGG
>PVKN010020726.1:0-15826 GCA_004027915.1 Capromys pilorides
CTGATCAGTTAATTTTTGCTTCTTTATTTTATGAAGGGCAATGTGTAGTGAAATGTTTTTCTTGCTTTATTTAAAGAAATACCTTCTGTTTTCTTTATGCTTGATACAGACTTATTCTTATTATAAAAATCTCCAGCTCATTATTATCAGTTATCTTCTAAACTACAAGTGGATGAGGAAAACATGATTTCCATTTTTAGAAACAAGACTCCCCAAGTCATTCTTCCTAAAATGCTCATTATTATTTTTCCTCCAACGTGTACGCTGTGCAAATGAAAAATTCATATTAGTAGTGTACAATCACATCTATAGAAATCTTTTAATCAAAAATGAGGTCTTTATAAAAACAAACTCCATATATTAGCCAAAATAAAATCCAATTTCTAAAGCTCTATTTAGCAATGATCAGTTACCTCTGGAGTTTCAAACTGTGCTGTCAATTTTCCCACGTATGCCAATACCTCTAGCCTGCTGGGTGATGAAGTTCTCCTTACTGTTTGCTATAGGAAAGGATACTCTGTGCTTTGCCCTTGTCAGTCAGTATCACTTGCCTTTGGATTTCAGGGTAATCCACAGGCGGTTGATGTCTTCTCTGGGCTACATTTGAAGCTTGTCTCCTTAGTGATCTTTGAGATCTTACTGAACCTGTTCTGAGGTCTTCTCCTATCCACCTGCCACTAGCACATGGAAACCATGTTCCTGAGTTTCCCTGTGTGCTTCTTTGACACTCTAAATTCTGAATCATCAGGGTTGCCAGGAATCTTATGCCTTTCTCACCTTTGCCAGTGAGACTGGCTTAATGTCTGGTATTGTTGGAGGTCATCAGTGATTCTCCTGACTTCCTTTTGGACTTCCTCTTAAGGAAAATTTTAGAGTTCGACTATAGTACTATATCTGCTCTCATTGGAGATCACTTGGTGATCTTTATATTCAAGATCAGGGAATCTACCCTCGCTCAGCTGCTGTTTTAATTGCTAGTTCAGCAGTCTCTAGTGTTGTAGCTGTGGGTGTCTTTATCTGTGCTCAGCCTCAGATAACAAGTTGCATACAGTTGTGGTCGTCAGAATCAGATGCATGGAGAGTGCGTCTCGTGGGAAGAATTCAGAATGGCAGGGCTGATTCTGGCTAACTGGTCACTCTGAACCTCTGTCTTGACCCTTTTTAGGTAGGAGGACACACCATGCTCCCCATCCGCTGGATGCCCCCTGAAAGCATCATGTACCGGAAATTCACGACAGAGAGTGATGTGTGGAGCTTCGGGGTGATCCTTTGGGAAATCTTCACCTATGGGAAGCAGCCCTGGTTTCAGCTCTCAAACACAGAGGTAAATGGGGTGGGAGGCATAGGAATCTTGATTTGGAGGCAGACTGATAAGAGAGACTCAGGCCTGGAATGGGACATAGTATGTAAAACATCAGGTGGGATTGGGAGCTGCCAGAGTGAATACAGGCATAAGCAGGTAGAGAAAGTTTCTTTGCGGGGGAAAAAACTGTGATTGTAGGAAATGCGGAATATTTTTCAAAAGATCATGAAATCAAATATCTAAATTTAGACACAAGTCACGATTCTGTTTGTTCTGCTACACTTAAAAATCACAAATGTTTTACTCAGACAGAAAATGAAAATGAAGAACAAGTATGCATTTTTCAACTGTGCCATCTGGTGGAAACACCTACTCCTTGTAGGCCCAAAACATCCGGGTTCCCAGGGGTTTTAAGCGTGCCAGGCTCAGGGCTGTACAGGAGTCTGTAGAGGAATTTCCAGGAATAAAATAGTCAGAATAATGAGCTCAACAAATATACTGTTATCTTATAATTTAAACTTAAAATAACAAAAATACAAGTGAATTTTACTAGTAGCTAACATTTAAAACCAGGTATTTTTCTAAGCCCTTTAGATATAGGAAGTCAGTAACTTTTACTAAAGCCTGAGACTTAGGATGTAGGAAGGGGAGTTGCTTGGAGTCCTAAAGTAGAGGAGCCAAGATTTCAGAGGTGAAATCCCAGGCTGTTCTGTCTCCAGATCCATACAGATTACTCTAGTAATCAGTGCACCAGAGCCATGTTGGCCAGGTAGTTAGTGTAGTTCACAGATGAGAGAGGTGTCAATCTC
The DNA here is from genome assembly GCA_004027915.1 of Capromys pilorides. Lineage (NCBI taxonomy): Eukaryota > Metazoa > Chordata > Mammalia > Rodentia > Capromyidae > Capromys > Capromys pilorides. Next base: position 2,113 of record PVKN010020726.1, read on the forward strand.
CTACCCCAATTGTCCTACAAGAACGTCCAGTTCTTTTATGGTCTTCTGTTTTCTGATGAGACATGAATAGGAAAGCTTTCTAGTATTTAGATTGAAAGGAAGGCGTTCTTTTCAACTGTGATATCTTCCCATTCTCAACCCCAATAGGGCCTAGCCACAATTTCTAAAGTAGGACAAAATATTTTGACAACCTGTGAAAATAAGAGTGTGTTTCAGAATCCATATATTATGATGCTTAAAAAATACTATTTTCTTGGAGGGTGGGAAACATACATGCACATGCACATACCACCACATGCCTACATATGCATGCAGACATGAATGTGGATGAGCCTGACCAAGCCCTTGTGAAGTTCGATAGTTCAAAGAAAGGGAGGCTCTGGAGTCAGAGCAGCATTGGTTTTAGTAGAAAACTTGTAATGGACACCTGAGATGGCTCACAATAGCTAACAGGGTGTTTGTGGTTTTTTCTAAGACTATCTGGTGAGGCAGTGCCCTTGAAGGCAGGCTTCCTGCCCCTAGCCACTTCCCTCACTCCACCCACTACAGCAGCCAGGTACTGGCAGTCATTCATTAATAATGGGTTTCTCTACAGAAGTTGACAACATAGATGGTATCATGTTAGAAGAGTCACTACTGACTGCTTTTGATCCTAGCATCAGAAGCTCTTACTGTGGCTTGAATTGGATCCCTTTTTATGGAGGTGAAAGTAATAGGAATAAAAATCAGGCTGTCATGTCAGTGGGCAGTAAGAGCAGTTGGAGGCCTAGCAGCCCTGTAGTGAAATGAGCCTATGGGGCCATCACAGACTCCAGGAGGGTGCTACAGTCAATGGCTTTTGAGAGATCATTCTGGGTCAGAGTGATAGGCAACAACACTCAGGACAAGGTAGTGCTGGGCGGCACCTGATGACACAAGGAGGAAAGAAAAGCAGTGCTGGTGCCCAAGTAAATACAGACTAGGAGGGACATTTGTTCAGCTACTGAACTAGAGAGAGCTTATTCTGTGTACTTTTACCTTCACGAACAATTTTCCAAAATGGAAACTGAAATTCTGAGTAAGTGACTTGCTTGAAGTTACACAGTGGTAGAGACAGAGATTGAAACAAGTTTGAAAACTACAAGATGAAACCTAGAAAATTCACACAGAAAGATTCAGCCTTGGGCTAGCAGTATAGCTCAGTGACAGAGAATTGGCCAGTTCTGATCTATAACATTTTCTCCCATCCCCCAAGATAGAAATATGCTGCAAATTCCAGGATTGGTCCTGCGGTGGTCTGCTGCACATTTTCATGCTTTATTTCCACTCTTTCTTATGGCCACACTTTGTGCATGGAGTCATACAGCTGCTTTTCTTGGTTCCACGTGGTTCTTACTCTGATCCTAGAAAGAGGTCAAGTCAGATGTTTCTTTCCTTTCTTACGCATGAGGATGACGAGATCCTGTGAGGTTAACAGACTTGCTCTGTCAACTCAACAGGTAGAATAAGTCATGCAGTTGGACTTAGCACCAAAGAATCTGCTGATAGGAGACACCAGTATAAATTCACTTTGAGTTTAATATATACAGAGATGGTTTCACAGGAAATGCTTATACATAGGTGTATAAGTTGCACAGTTGATTGTGAGAATCAAGATTCAATGAGCATAGTTAGAGGCCAGACGTAAATTCCCAATATTATCCTTTTATAAAATTAACAGAAGGGCTGGCAAGATAGCTCAGTAGACTAAGTGGCTGGGATTCAATCCCTTGCACCATTTGCAGTGCCAGCCCTGCCCCCAGGCCCACTGAGCTGGAGACTAATTCCAGCATGTTGGTGCATGCTCCTAATCCCAGCACTGAGGAGGCTGAAAACAGGGGGATCACTATGAGTTCGAGCTAGGTAGTGAGACACTGCACACACACAAAACACAAAGAGACAAAAAAAAAATGAATTGCTAAAAGTAATGAGAGCTTTCTGAAGGAGTTGCCAATACTAGGCCTGGAAAAGTAAGTATAAGAATCAAGATAATATGGAAGTATCAGAAAGACATGTAAAACAAAAATATGAAATTATATCAAACTCCGGTGGGTTCCCATTGGAAAGAATTCCCAGTCCCTAAGTCAGGAAAGAACTGAGCAAGGAAATACTATAAAATTCAATAATAAATGAAGACAAAAAGTGACAAAACAAAACAGAAAAGGTGTTAGCAGGTGTGAGATGCATGGTTCTGTGCAAAGAAGAGGAAGGAAAGGGTTCCACCTTCAAAAGCAAGCCTGGTCGTGGAGACAGAGGCTGTGACTGACAGGGGAACAAGCTGAGAAGTGGGAACTAATGGGAAATAAGTGAGCAGGAATCGAGGAGTGCAGAGTTACTGCCAGGGGGTTTGGAAGTCACATAGATCCATAAGAAGGGAAAGGAGAGTTCAGAAATCAATCACCACAAGCAAGGAGAAGATCAGGCCACTGAGTCAACCCAGATGAAATTAAGGACAATAAAAGAATGAAGTAAAAGGGCAAAGGGCATCCTGGGAGTCAGTGTCAGCATGGGCCTGGCCCTAGAGGTAGCATTTAACTAGCAGCGGTGGGCCCCTTCAGCCTGTGCCTCCAGAACCATGGCCCAGACCCCCATGAAAATGGCTACAGCGTGCAGCCCAGGGATGGGGATTGTCTGCTCTGCACAAACACTATTCATTAACTAGCTGCCTTTCAATGGGCAAAAACATAGTCTTTAACTATAGTTTCCTTCTTCTCTCTTTCAGGTCATTGAATGCATTACTCAAGGTCGGGTCTTGGAGAGGCCCCGAGTCTGTCCTAAAGAAGTGTATGATGTCATGCTGGGCTGCTGGCAGAGGGACCCACAGCAGCGGCTGAACATTAAAGAGATTTACAAAATCCTCCATGCTTTGGGGAAGGCCACCCCAATCTACCTGGACATTCTTGGCTAGTGGCAGCTGGTGGTCAAAAACCCATACTCCGTTGCCTCCTCTCTCCCTGCCTCACATCCCCCTTTACCACCTCACACCTCCTTTCTTCCTTCCCTGACTGAAGGGAACATCTTCATATAAACTCAAGTGCCTGCTACACATACAACACTGAAAAAATGAAAAAAGGAAAAAAAAAAGGAAAGAAAAACAAAACCTTGTAAGGCAGTTTGGCTATATACATATATATATATATATATATTTATATATCTATCTATCTATATCTATAGAGATTGCCTTCTCTAATACAGAGAAGCTGCTGATTTAGAAAACTGTAAGACTTTAATGACTCTGAAAACCTTAAATATTAACGTATATGAACATTCCCTTGACTTAAGCTGTGGACTGCACTACTTCGGCTCTAGGTTTTTCCGAGCAGATCTTTATCTTGCAGAGAGACAATCTTTGCTTTGGGGTGGGAGGAGCTAGGGTGGCGCATAATCGCTATTGGAGAGGCCTGCAGCTACCAGGGCATGCCCAGACTGCATCGACCTTGCTCAGCCTGGAAGTGACACCAGAAGACCAGGGTCCTTGGGAATGCCTCCAGGCTACCCTGACCTTTGCCTCTGCACCCTTCTCCTTTGTCTCTACTTCTGGACAATTTTCTAATTGGTCTATTCTATGGAGTATAGTCTTGATGCTTTTGGAAAGTGCTGATGGCACCTACCAGTAGACACTGAACAACACCACAACACCCGGACAAGAGCAGACTGCATCTATTTTGAATGGAAACCATGCCTAAGTTCCTTGCTAGAATCGAAGGGGATTTGTTCTTCTATCCTCTGAACTTCAAGAACTACTTTCTGGACTAAAGAATCACAGAAGAATGAATCACTGAAACCCGAACCCTGACAAGGCACTGCCACTTGTCTTTCCTTCACTGGAAAGACTCCTTGACCCCGCTGTCCATTTTCAGACCCTAGGGGCGTTTTGCAGGGTAGGAAATAGGTTCCCTTCTATTGGCTGCTACTGTGGATGGAGCAGGTTTCAGGGGTCCAATAACAAGAGACTTAGTTGGTTATCAGTCATTATTAGGTATGCTCCCTGATCCTGTTTTTTTCTTGTTTTAAATCTTGCTTTCCTATGTCCTAGCCCCACATCCTAGGCTTCTACCAAGTGCTAAGTGAGCCCCTCAGCCAGGGAAGGAATCCAGGTTTGATGGGAGCCTGGGGCAGTGTGTGCTTCAGGGAGACAGGCAGTGGCATGGGTGAGAGCCCACAGGAAAGAATCTACACACGTGGTGCCTGCCTGGGTCAGGTCCCTTGGCATTCTCCTCACGTTGTGAGCCCCTAGAAGGATTGATGCATCTGCCTTTGAGCTTGTAAAAAGGCAGGGGCTGAGAAAATCAGTTTTGTGTGCTGGAGAGAGGAGGGGCTGGGGCTTCTCTAGGAGATGTCCAATGAGGGGCCAGTGCTGCAGGCTGGGCGTCATGACGAGGTCTGAGTACTGACCAGGGAGCACGAATGAAACATCTGGGCTAGGGCCAGTGTCCTGTGCCCCAGCAACCCGGGGAATCTGTGCCTTTGTACAGCTGCCAAGGACCTCAGCAGAGCAGATCTCTGGCCTCTCTGGCACAGAACAAGGAAATGCACAGAACCCTGCTGCTGGGGAGGACAAGACGTGCTCCTCCCAGGGCACCAGACCCATCCACCTCACTTCAAGCACAGAGCTACCTAGTGGACTGACCTTTTCCTAACTGAATTCTCCTGGGAGCCTCCAGCTCGCCCTGTTTTCTGCCAGCTGAAGAACTATGTGTAGCCTGGATACCCTGGGCAGCCCAAAGTAGCTACAGTATGGGAATCCCTGGGCAGGGTTTGGGACTGAGTTATGGTTTGTGATTTTGCTTTTTTGGTTTTTAGCCTTCAAAATGTTTTATTCAAATAGAGAAGATCTGTGCTCCACTTGTAGCCACAGTTGGATTCAGGGATCGGCAGGGTTACTCAGCAGGACTGGGAAGAGAACTGAGTGAAAGGGTGTTGGGGATGGGTCTTCTCACTGTGCTGTGCACCTAGCCTCTGAAGACTTTGGAGGGAAGCTTTTCAGGGTGAACCCTTTGTTTGCATCCTGCGCCAATTATTTCTCTTATTGTTCTACTCTTTGCTTCACCCAGAGCCCTTGGTCTGTGTTGGAGCTGTGAATGCTAGATGGAAGGACACAGCCTGGTTTTGATCTGGGAAGATGTTCAGGGAGGGAGTGACATGGAGGGACCCAAGGGGAAGGTGTCTTCTAGATGGAAGAGCTCCCTCAGCTCTTCCTACTGCCCTTCTCACATAGCCTCTTCCAACAGGTCTGTGTGGCTTTGATCTTCTTGGCTATTTGTGTGTAGAACCTTATGGTCACTGATGGGTCGAGGGAAAAGGGAAGAAGGAATAGGTTGGAGCCTAGCAGACAAGTGGGTATAATGTGCAAGAGCTTCACACCAGGGCACTGAGTTATGATTGCCAAATAAAAGAAGAGACTTCCTTGGGGACCAAGAGGTGTGGAGGGGGACTGGGCTTGTCAGTTTGCCTTTGTCTTAGGCTCACAGCCCTGTGCATTGCCACTGGGTAGTGCCTTGGATATGCACACCATAAGCAGCAACTATGGGGGAGAGAGAGAGAGAGAGAGAGAGAGAGAGAGAGAGAGAGAGAGAGAGAGAGAGAGAGAGAATCAAGTGGGGCAGAGAGAGATGACGTATTTCTACTTCTTGCTGCTCTCTGTATTGTGTACATATTATCCAAGACAGGTATAAAGAAAATGAAAACTTGTTAGAGTGTAAAGGAGGCAGAGAATAGGGCTTTAACGTAGGGGTGTGCAGAGCATAGTTTTTCCTGTTCTGAAACAGGGTCAGTAAGACCTGCTTCGCCATCTCGAGTTCCCAACTGTAATGCAAGGGGTGTCCTTGCTAGTCTTGGGCCCTATTCTGGCTCTGAATTCTTACATTCTAACAGCATCAATATACTGAATTTTTCTCAGTATGACTCTGGAATGCCTGGTTAGCCTTTCTCAGGCCTTGGGTGGGTGTGACAGCTTCCTCTCAGGGCACACTGGGCTTGTGCTGGGATCACTTCTGATATGTCCTCTTCTCTTTTATAGCTATGACTTCAAAAGCCAGAGTCTGAAAAGAAGAGTGTTCTAGACCCACAGAAAATATTTGTTCTTGTTCTCTGTGCTAGCCTTTCGCTGTACCAGATAAATGCTAAGATTTACCTATTTATTTATTTATTTTTAAAGAACCTAGTGTGTCTAACTGAGCCATGGAACCATACCCCACCAGCCTGCATGGCTGCTCCAGGGTACTGTCCTCCTCCTCTCATGCCCAAAATGTTTTACACTTTAACAGAGCACAGCAGGTGCATTTTGAGAGCTTTGTTGGAAGCAAGTCCCATGAGGTGATTTGTGAACATTCCAGAGAGCTGAGGATGATGTCCTGGGCATGCTGTCCTCACCTGGTCCCATTCTAGAGTGAATATAAGTTGCTTCCCATTGAATGTTCATCTTGGAGCAAGATACCATGGCAAAGTGTCTTGCATGCTCCTTCTGGCTTTGGACAGGAACCAAATGCTGGCCTATGATTATCTCTCTGACCTTTAAGTGAACCCTTGAGGTCACTAAGCCTCCCTGAGTTCACAAAGGACTTGGCGCTTCCTTCACTCAGCAGGTTATGCACAAACTGTCTTGGAGAGAGGCTTCCTACAAAGAGTCCAGGATCTTTTCATCTTGGTTCAGGTTGAACACGGACACCCTTCTCCCTCTGGTTATGCTTACTTCTCGGAATACACTAGTGCAAGTATTTCTGGTGCTACATACTACAGAAACCAACACCAGCAGAGGACTGTCAGCAAGCTTCTGGGGCTGCATGCACTTGTCTCAGCAGCAAAAGAGTGAGCTTTGCTAGGAGAGTGCAGGAAATGTCAGAAAGATCCCGACTTCCGGATTTTCTCTTAGTTGCTCAGGTAACTTTGGCTAAATCAATCTCTCAAATTATTCAGTTTTCTTTCTAAGACATTGAGGAGGTTGAACTGCATATCCTTGGGGGCCATTTCAGCTTTTTTTTTTTTTTTTAAACAGATACATCCTGTTCCCAAAGCTTTCTTGTTAGAAATGAGATAAAATGAAAGGTAAGGAGGGAAGGAGAGAAAAGTTTCCAGGGGAAAGTGATTGACTATTGAAGGTGAGAAAAGAAAGTTCAGTTTTTGGTTGTCTGTGGGACACTAGTGGGGGCAGCTGGGTCAACAAGCCAGGGACCCTCAAAAGGCAGAGAGGCTGCCTTCTTGAGCCAGCCCTCCTGAACTAGTCATCATTTCCCAGTCAGTATCAGCACGCCCAAAGTCAGCAGAAATTATTCTGATATATTTGGAAGCAGAGTTCCCTTCTGCAAGAACATCAGGAACCTGGCCCTCTGCTGTTCTTCTTCTCCTTGGGAGAGTCTGTAGCCCACTAGGACCTGCTTCTGGCTCACCAGGTCTGAACCTTTTCAGAAATAAAAACTGGCATCAAAAAAAAAAAAAAAAAAAAGAAATTATTCTGACATATAGGACAGGCTTGCCTACCCCTCACTGGCTGCTGGAGCTCCAGGTCAAAAACCAACAGATTTTTATCTTTAAATCCTAATTACAAGGAGCTAACATGTTGGAAAGGAGGCATGCTTAAAGTTGCAAAATGCTTAATCAAATCCTTACCACTTAGAATTGGGCTGTGGGCTTTTTCCCCCCCTCTTTCTTCTGAATCAAAAAGCCGCAATGTGATTTTGACTTTGGGGTACAGTTATTTATAATGAACAGTCACGATTTGAGGTCTTCCCAATGCCTTGCTCAGAATATAGAGCATAGATCCAGCAACAGGTGCTTATTGAATGAGCCTCTGTGGCAGCAATCTAGAGTTCTGCCCCCCACAGTCCCTGAGATGTCCCTTGTCCACTTTGGTTGGAAGTCAGCCTCTAGAATGTCCAGTGGTATCACTTGCCTTAGAGAAAAATATGGCTTTGGAAACTTAGGCCTTAAGTATTGTAGCCACTCACTATGGCTTTGTGTCTTTGATTTCTACATTCTTGCACACAAAATAAAACATTTCAGTTAAAACTCAATAGCTTCTTAAGGGAAACTAAATTTTTGCAGCATTAGTATGCTATCAATACAGGGTCTATAAAATGTTATGGGATTGCTTTAATACCATTGCGAGTATTTTCCTAAGGGAAATATAGTCAAATGTAAATTGAGTACTGACATACTTGGTTAGATGGCTTCAGAGGACTGCCTTGCATTGGTGACTTGATTCCAATGTGGGCTTCTCTTGTCATCTTACATTCCTTGTGGATGAGACCGGCTTTAGAGATACTCAGAATGGCTCTGATGGGAAATCTGCAGTTTGGAATGTTTGGTCACTGGTGCGACCCAGATTAGATTATCTTGACAATAACATTCTGAGCACCAGAAGATCATTGTTCTTGGTTACTTAATACATCACCACACAGGAGTCATTCCTCATATAATTCATGTGGGGACTGGTACAGAAGTAACTCACGACAGATAAGTCTGCCCCAGGAGGAATGGGATAGAGGGAGTGTGAGATCTTGGCACCTGGCCGCTCTTTCTGAAAGGCATTACTGACTTTAGTCAATGTGGTGAATATTTGTCACTGCTTTGGTGTGTAGGACTTTTGCTCTGATCATTGGCTGCTCTGCCTAACGGGACCTGGATCTTGGCTTCTGACAGGGTTTCTGCTTGCCTGGTACATTCTCTCCAAACCATTGCTTTGGATGCCTATAAAATATTTATACTTTGAACAAGAACTGCCTCTGGTCAGAGTTTCAGCATGCCAACATTGATATTCTTAGTGAGATCTGGGAGCTCGAGGCTCCATGGGCACCGCCGGAGTTCTAGATCAGAGTGATGGAGTTCACATTCCTCTTCCTTTTTAGCAAACTACTAAGTTCCAAGTTTATTTATTTTTTTATCTTTATTATTATTTAAAGAATATAAAATAGGAAAAACAAAAACAAAAAAAATCATTAGAAACAATGCAGAACTTTACCAAACAAAGCAATAGGAATTCTACAGTGGTTGCTGTGTTGTATAATATTGTCTTCAAATTAGTTATTCAGATTACCAGAAATAAGCATGCAAAATTGGTTGAAAAAGTTATAAGAAATTAAAAAGGACAAGAAAAAAAAAATTAAGCATCAATTGCTTCCCTCTGTAGACCAGCAAAAATCAGCAGTAGAATTATACAAGCCATAGTTTCTAAGTTTATTTTTTAAAATTTATTTATTTATTTTTATGTATTTAGTACAGAGTCTATGGGTCTCAGGACACAGATTGGATTTGTAGTGATCCTTCCTGTTTTTCAGCCTCATAAGCTTTGGGATTACAAGCCGTTGCCACCACGCCCAGTCTCAATTGCTGTCTCAGTGTGCCCCAGGGGAGGTGCAAGCACAGCAGGCAGGGATTGAAGTCCCAGCCCCTGAGAGTTTCTAAGTTTAAAACAAGGCCTGTTTTGGTATTTGAAGTGGGGAACAACATCTTAAAACAACAAAATGGGCTCTATCTCTCGTAGTGGCAGAACAATAAATTCTGTGAATTGTTTCTAATCACACAGGATATATTGCTTAGTATGAGCTACCATGGCCAAGATTTTAAGAGATACTTCTAGCAGACCAAGTGGCAAGCTTCTTATAGATGTATCATGACAACATAGGTGAGGAAAAGCCTACTGAATATTCATTCCTAAGAGACACCCAGGCTCTCCAGTCATGCTTTTTGATTTTAATATATTAGGAGATTTGGTTTCTTTACATCTTAGCTGATGAAAAATTTAGACATCCTCTCTATGAGGACATAGATAGATGCAGAGCAAGATCTCTGGTGTGACTGTGATATTCCTTTGCATGTGACATTCCCCAAACTCAGTGGGAAATGTCAACTTCTAAGTCTGTTTTTACTTAAAAGAGTTCTTGGGGAATGCATTTTCAAACCTCCTAACGTTGTAATACTTTAAATCATAGAACCTATTCAAGTGCCCAGTATCCGCCTTTTACCCTGAAATCTGTCCATATTCTGTCTCTATTTAATGACTACCTGACACTTACCTGATGACTCTGAACCTGCCTCTGGAGTAGACAAACAAACCTGGTCCAGGTGATTTGATTTCTATTGTCCACAGTAGAGAAGTATTTACTACTTCTATTTAGATTTTCTCTCTCTTTATATCTTCCTTTTGTTTTTTTGTTTTCCTTTTTCTTATACTTCTGATTCCATGGGACAGACAATCCACCCTCACAGAGTCCATGAAAGTCTTAATAGGAGGTGAATCCCAGGACCACAAACAGTTTGGATTTCAAACAGTGAGAAAATTGGTACTGAATGATTCGACATACAAAGCAGAAAACTTTCATTTCCTGCAGGCAGGATGGAATTGACTGGTATATTAGACTTCTGAAAGAGCCCTACCCTGGAGTAATTTCAGTGCTGTCAGACAATGCTGACATCTAGATTAACCTCTGCGCAGTGAATTTTATGGCAAGGCTCATTGAGATGCATGCGGTGTGTCTCTGTCAATTCCATCTGGAACCCTCAGTGGGCCACTCTTTGAACCCACCTCTTTCTTCCCCACCAACTCTTCTCACAGTCCATGCACTTTTAGCTCCAGAAGCAGAGGAGCCATGGCCGGGGTCTCACCCTAAGACAGAGAGCTCTGACCTTTGTTTGCCTACAGTGTTGAGGTAGGCAAAGTGATAGTGGTTCTCGAGGGGACTGCAAATCAAGGTAGGAAAGCCAAGAAACTGATGACAAGAAGTTTTGTAGCCTATCTTGATGTTGCACAAAGAGATGGAGTGGTTCGTGGAGAATCAGAGTGTCTGGGGTCAGTTAGTCCTGCTCAGGGACCCCTAACCTTTCAGAACATCCAAGTCCAGATGCAACAAGATCATAATTATGTCGAGGTGGGGCACGTGAATTCTGATGGATCGAAGTCTGTTCTCTGCACAGGTGTTTCACCTAGGCCCTACAAGTCGGGGTGGAGGATTCTGTCAACTCTCTCGAAAGCCCGTGAGCTCTAGAACAGACTGAGCCCTGCCTCACTCACTGTGCAGTGGCACAGTGTGATGAAGCAGCCAGATGAAGCTCAAAGTTGAGATCATGAATTTTGCACAGACTTGGGCTATCATGGACATTCAAAGTTTTGAGAAGAGGCTTCCAGCTTAGGTTGAACTCCCTTCTTGCTCTGGCTCTGGGAAATGGTCAACATGACCCAGGTATTTTTGGAAACCTCCCCCAAGATGTTAGAATACTGTACCACATTATCTGTACAAAGAATTTCTCTGCAACTTTTATGATCATGAGTCTCTGTTCTTTTGACTGTGTGTGTGTGTGTGTGTGTGTGTGCGCGCGCGCGCGCGCGCGCACGCGCGCGTGCCTGAGCACGCATGTGCTATTAGAGTCTGAGCTCAGCACCTTCATGCTGGGCTGCAGTCCCTCGTGTATGGAAATTTTGAGTCAGGGTTTCACTATTCACTAAGTTGCCGATCTGGGCTTAAATTTCCATCCTGCTGCCTCAGCCTCCCTAAGTGCAATGACTCTGATCTCCTTAAAACTATTTTTTTCTACTTTGCCTCTTATCTGTGAGTCATAGGAATCTTGTATGCTCTTAGATATTTCTTTAGAGAAGTGAAATTTTCACCAAGGACAATGTGTTTAGTTTGTTGACAGGAAAGATAGATTTCTGGGCTGTGCAACATTGCAGTCATGCAGGGGTACTCTTGGTGACCTTATTTAAAAACAGTTATCAGGGCTGTTTTGTCCTAGATGTCCAAGCTCACCCTACTTCCAGTTCCATTTATCATTTTATGAAGTGTCAGGACTCTTGTTTGTACACACACGTATGCACACTCTTGCCAACAGAGATGCCTCAATAATTTTGTCTGTGTACAAACCATGGTGTTCCATCTGCACCACTTCCATTGACTGGTATGTGCATATGCATGTGCAAAAAATGTCAGACACGTGTTTGGTTTCTGAAATGTTGCTGTATCTCTACGATTATCAACATACAGCCCTTGGCTCTTTGCACTTTGCATTGTTTACAAAAGTTAGTGTTTCTTTCTTTTTTTTTTTTTTTTAGAGGGAGAGAATTCTGATCTCAAAATCTTTTCATATAAATGCAGGACTGCTTTTCTTTGCAGAAACAAACAAACCAAGCCTTGATTCAATTTTTATTTAATTAATGTTGTGAGGTGAATTAGTGCCTGCATAATAAATGTGAAGTGCAAATATATGGTGAACTAATAGCAACAAGTTATTGAATCTATTTTTGGGCTAAAACAACTGGATGTAAAATTCCAACTTGCCAGAGGGCTCCAATGTCGAGTGATGAGGGTGAGGCAAGAGAGCTGAGCTGGCACCTAGCAGGCTGGGTGGGGTCTTCTGTGGCTGAGGAACTGTATGAGCCACCTCAATGATCTGAGCCAATGTGGGAATGGCTTTGCTTGAAGTGGGGGGCTGGCAGCTAGTGGCGGGCTTGCGCCTCTTCTGTGACTGTAGTGATGGTGAAAGCTGAATGTATTCCTTTTTCATTTCTTGGGTCAATTACTAAGCAAGTACCAAGGTTCCCCTTAGAAGTTTACCAACATCCTCGCTGTGCTTGGCTTTGTCTTCATTATATCTCTTGTAGCTCTCTTTTGAAGGCTTTCCAAGCTGAATTCTTCCTGCCCATCCCCACCTTTTAAAGGACAGTCCTCTCTGTGAGAATCCAGAGAAAGACCTAATGGTTCATTTTCCTCTGCCCCAGCCTGAACATCAACCACACTTGTGATTCAGCCTTGGATTTCAATAAGGGGAAACAGTGTTTTCCTAGCCATCCATCTCTTTCCAGTTCTGTGGACCAAGTGATTAGCTCCTCATTAGCACTTCAACAGAGGCTTTTTTTTTTTTTTTTTGCACAAGAGGTTCTGGGACAGCAAGAATATCACAACATCTCATTCTGTCTGTTTGAAGCGATCTCATCCTTTTGGTCAAGAAAAGGGAGGATTTCTTAATAAATGTGCTTTCCCTCTAATTTTTCTTTCTTGTTTTCTGGTTGTTCAATGTGCTGGTAAATGTTAAACCATGATTTTTACTTTTTCTAGATCCCTATAATTATGGATGTACTAAGTCTTTTTGGGCTAAGAGCTTCAGCCAAGTGCTTATCTGTTTTGTGGAGGGGCTATCATACTGACAGGTACATTTAAGGAGCTTTCAAATCCTGGGTGTGGGGATGTGGCCAGAGATTTTTTTCAATTAAATGTAATCTTTACTGTGATAAGGATCAGAAAGGTTTATACTACAAGAACAGAACTGAGCCAAGCAAGCTAGGAAAGCCTGACATAGATGAAATCGCCAAGGAGCTGGGAAACCAGATCTTCTGTTTCCTCAGATCGTTCCATATTAATTGATGCTTCAGACCTTTCCTTCAGTGCCTCTGAAAAACACTAATATCCACAACTGCTGTTCAAAAAAACTACTCGTGTCTGACCCAACCCATGATTTAAAAAACAAAGTCATTAAAAATCAACCCTCTAGGGAGAGTTTAATAGTTTTTCTTGCCTGATCCCTACTCATATTTTCAATGAGATTTTTGTTTTACTTTTACTGCTTTAGGAAAGACTAGGGCATTTGTTTTTAAATGCTGTCCATAATGAAATGACAAGACAGACTGAAAATGGTGAACAGAGTTCGTAGGGAGAAGAGGCAAAGGTCTTGAGTGATCTTTGGAAAAGCATTGCCATCTTGTGCCTCCGTG